>CAUYON010115029.1:0-28464 GCA_963573935.1 Arctocebus calabarensis | reverse complement strand
GTGCCAGTACCATGCTGTTTTGATCACTATCGATTTATAGTACAGTCTCAGGTCTGGTAACGTGATCCCTCCAGCTTTGCTTTTATTTGTAAGTAGTGTCTTGGCTATTCGAGGTTTTTTCTGGTTCCATATAAAACGAAGGGGAAAGGGGAGAGGGAGGGAAGGGGAGGGAGAGGGTGGGGGGAGATGGGACAAAGGGTGAGATCACATGTGTGGTACATATTCAAAGGGTCACGAGAAAACTTCTAAACAAGGATCAAGAATGTTTTCATATAGTAAATGAGAAAATATCATGAATGGTATGTCAATCAGGTTGATAAAATATCTCACATTGCATGTGAAGCCCCCACACTGTACCCCATGGTTGAACTAATGTACACAACTATGATTCAATAAAAAAAAATAATAATAAAAATAAATAAAAAAAATATTTGAGCTAGTAGCACAGTAGCAGCTGACAACTTCCCAGCATTCACAAAACAACAGGCTCATTCCTAGGCTCTTCACGTGCTTTCTCTCACTTATCGTTATAATAATCTTCTGGGCAAGACTCATCACCCTCATTTTACAAGCCAGGAAACTGAGACACACAATGGTTAGGAAGTAGGAAAGCTGGTTTTTACTACAGACGATGGGTCTTCTGACCCAGCCTTTCCCCACCACGCTGGGAGGAGGAGCCTGCCAGGGAGAAGCCAGTGAGTGATGCTCTGCCAGGTGCCAACCCAGGTCCTCACTTCAGCTTCTCACGATGGGGAAACTGAGGTTTGAGGAGGTTCAGTAACTTAAAGATAAGTGATTTCCTTATGCATCTGTAATGTGAACCCAAGTCTGCCTGATTCTAGCAGCTTCTAGAAACATGAGGGATGGGACCGTCAGTGGCCACGGGGCATCGCGCTCTGCCTAATATGTCCACAGCATTAACTACTGGGTGATATTGGGGACAAAGCACCTGTTTCTGTGCTTTCAACTACCTTACAAGTTCACTCCTTTGAGGGGAACATTGCCTTCTCTCCACATCCTCTTTCAGAATGTAAGTAGGAGAGATTCTTCTATGAAGGACTGTATCAGATTCGCTCCAACACTACTTAGGGATAGAGGAGGCAGGTGGGCAGGGCCCAGAAGGTGCTAGAAGGAGATCAGAACATGAGCTCGGGTCGCCAAGATCTCATTTCCCAAATTTAGATTTTTGCCTTCACCCATTTAAAACATAATTTCAACCAAAATTAACTGAATCCAAATATATAGAATTAAGTTCCTACGCCCACAGTCCTGCCCCATATGTGCAGAAAAAGTATCAATGCCTTTTAATATATAGAAATAACCGCAGAGTTCAATTTCAAACCTCAACAATTGCAAAGTTAGATTGTCCAGAAACCACTGGTATTTCACATTTACTGCTGGTGTTTCCAAACAATTCTACCCAAATGTCACATCTGGAAGGATCGTTGTTTGAAATTAAATTGTTTTTGGAAATCACTGAATGCCACGTAAAGGAATTTTCCAATCCAGCCTGTCTATTGGCCAAATATAAGAGTGTCTGTTACTTGTGATTTGGCTTTTGTTTTGCTCCTTTTAACAATGAGAAAGACTTACTATTCATTTGGAAACACTGTTAATGTTAAAGTATCTTCATGTACTTGCTTTTTCAAAGAGGACTATTGACATTTGGAATGTGTGCTTGGCATTTTAGTTATTTAACTTTTCATCCTGAGACACAAGGCTGAAAAATACAGGTCAAACAACTAATTCCAAATCACAGTCTATTTTCTAAGAGGAATACGGTTTTCTATTCAAAAGTTTTTGCCTTTATTCTTTCCACATTTGAGATAAAACTGTCCCCCCCCACCCGAGTACCTTAGAAGAACATTGGTTGGAAGGTGAAGCTTTTGAGGTGATGATTAAATCTCTTGCCAAATGCTTGCTGGAAATAACCTTCTTGAAGAAAACGGATGGAGGGTGTTTCTGGTGTTTGGTTCCTGTGCTCCCCAGTTTGGCAAGAGGCCTGACCCTCGTGGTCGGCTGGCTTCTAGGACACAGGATAAAATGAGGCAACAAGGGGGTGCTGGGGGAAAGACAGAAAAAGCCCACAGACTGAGGCAGATGTCACTTGTCTAGCTTTTATTGTTAGATAACAGGAAAGCATAGACACCTTCCAACCTGAACTTAGAAGTTGAGTTTTTCCGGTGCCTGATTTGTCTACAGCTGGCACACTATAGAACACCCAACTTAGGGGGAAAGCCAACGAAAGTTCTAGTAACAATCACCTTGGATGGGCCATCAAGAATGCTACCTTTGAAACAGTATATATTTAACTTCCTATCACAGTTGTTGACCCAGTACCTCCCTGTCTGTCCTTGTTCTCCTCCTCTGCCTCCAATGTCCTGAAGCTTTACGCGGGGACCAGTGGTGCCTTACATTTTCACTGTTCCTGCGTGGAGGTGGCCTGGATGTGAGAGCTGCAAGGGGGACTTTAAAGATGAAATCATGGCATCAGAGGAGGTGCGTGGAATGGGAATATTGGAAACTATAGAGTTCCTGCATTCACTGGGCCCTTCTTCAAGTTCTAGGTCATTTCCTTCTATATAAGGCAACTTTACACCGGTAAATATTAGAAAGAGACAAGAGACACAAGGAAGAAGAGAATTACACAATATGAAGAAAGAGATGGAGTCCTAACTAAAATTCTCTCGGTTCTCCACCTATTTGCAAAGATGAACTGTGTCTAACACACACAGTAGTGAGATCCTGTTCCTGAGACGCTCCCTTTTGTTAAGTCAACACACTTCCTCCAGGGTGGGTTGTGCTGCCTTTAATAGAGTTCTAAGAACTTGGAGGGAGACTTTAGTTGTTGACTTTGGAATTTGGATTTTTAAGAGCCATTTATATTCTTTTGGTCAATACATGAAGAATTACTTATATCTATCAATGGAAAATGAGGATGTATGTGTGTTTGGGGCTGGAAGATGGGGCTGATGGGGAGAAGAAAACATGGGGAATCATTTAAGGTAGATTAACTTTTGGAGAGTATGACCATGTTATAAATTTTGTACCTTCTAGGCCTAAATAATATTTGAACTTATAATACATGATCCTCTCTTCTCACAGAAGTTACGACTTTTCTTTCTAGACATATAGGAAGACACAGGTGGGAGTCTCAGCGCAAAAAGCACCTACGTTTGCTTAAAACTGTGGCTCTTAGCGAGGTAGCTGAATCTGTCATGTTCTCTCCATCCACCAATCTGTGGTATGTAAGTTGAGGCTAATTTCTTTTAATAATTATCTTAGAATGTCATGTTCATAGGTGAGTGTTGTCCTTTAAACTTTTCTATCAGAAAGTTATCACATCAGTTTCACTGATGATACAATTTCTATCAAATGCCTAACTTCCCCCCCAACCCTCAACAACCCACACAGTTCATACATGCAATATATATGCAAATTCCTTTGGTTTGGCTTCTAGAACCAGCCAAGTAGACGACAGCTAGTCTTTTTACCTTAATATTATGCTCTGTAGAACTGTGAGCCTTGGGATCCTAGAATGCTGCCTTGATATGTGGACATGGTTGGCACCAGGAAAGATGACAAATGGCCCAGAAACCTGGACATTTGTAGCCCAGCTGTCAGCATCATCGGGGGCAGTTTGTGAGGTCAAAGCTGTTTTTCATGACATCAGCGCAGCTGAAGAGGTGAACTAGGATTTAAAGGGTAAGAACCTCAAGTAGAATCTCACCGAATGTGTCATTTACCACCTTCAAAGAATTTCAAGTCATTTTTGTGTCTGGTTACCATAGAGGCAAAGAGGTTTAGGAGCCCTAGTCTTGATTTTAGAAACTCAGTTTAACAGAAGGCCTATAGAGACACCGCTACGAAGAGGGCTCCTAAAGAAATATTTTTTCTTCCTCTTTATACCCCACTCTTTCTCATCTGGAAGGATCATAAGTTTGCCTGAGGTTTCCCTGAGATGTCTGTGAGATACAAGCTAACGGACCACAGCTTTATCACCAACCAACTACCAGCATGGAAGCTGACCTTCACCTGTCCTCAGCATCGCCCCGAAACAAAGAGGTGCCCCTCGCATCAAAGGCCCCCCACACGTTGGTCACCCCATCCCCTGGCATCTCCTTCTCTTCCTCATCTTGCCCTGTCCCTGATCCCTCTTTTGCTCTTCATCTTCCTCCTCTCCTTGAATTATTAGCCTAAGAATTCAAACATAGTTTGGTAACTTCTTTTAACCCAAGATCTCTATTTCTGGCCTACACACAGTCTTCAAAGCCATCCTTCTCAAAACACATCCTGCCTTTATCACTCCTACACTCTGCAGCCACCACCACGACCCGACTGTGCCTCTCCACGTTCACCTCGCCAAATTAAGTTGGTATTTTGGGTCCTCATTCTGCTCAGTCTCTCAGCATTGTTGTTTTCTGTACTCTTCTTTTTGATATTTGAGCTCAGATTTTATGGCGTCATACTCTCTCAGGGGTGTCCAACCTGTAGCCCATTGGCCACATGCTGATTATTTGAGGACCGTTTTGCTTATCTGTGGTGTTGGGTATCATGAAAAGTATGCACTGACCTTTGCTTTTGCTCATTAGCTGTCCCTAGTGTTTGTGTATTTAATGTGTGGCCCAAGGCAACTCTTATTCTTCCAATTTGTGAAAGAGAGAAAAAAAAGGTGTTTCTTCTGCAGTTCCAGGCTCTCATTTTCCAGCCTCTTCTCTTCTAGACCCATAACTATTACAATGTCTATTCTCACCCTGTCTTCATTCTGATTTCATTAAATATACGTGACTAATGCATAAATGGATCTCCCATCTCAGTCCTCTGTTCCAAGTTCCAGATTCCCATCCAGCCTAATTTATTTAAACATCTCATAAGCATTTTACATTTTATTGTCCAAATTGAAACTATAAATCTTAATCCCCCGAATCCTACCACCCTTCCTCAAGTCTTTTTCATCTTAGTCTTTCTGCTCGAGCTAGAAATCCGAGTCATCCTTGCTTTCCTTCCTCACCGCTCCACATCCCCAACTATTGCCAAGGTCTGCCCATGGGACCTTACCTCCATCTCTGCCACCCACACAGAGGGTCAAGCCATAATCAGCTCTCACCTGGATTTCTTCAGTAGCCACACAGCTGATGTCTTATGTCCACAGAGCTGCTGCAGGGAGCAATGATACCTCTTCATCTTCACCTTGTGTGCCAGGCCCTCTGTGGTTAGGCTCTGATCGCCAGTAGACTTGCTAGTTCCATCATAAGATCCTTTCTTCCCTCAGAGCCTTGCACGTGCTGCCCTTGACCTGAATGTCTTGTCCTCCAGGACTTCCCTTCCTATATCTGTACTCTTGACTGATGCTTCCACACCTGCCATGTCTTAAGCTGACTTCCTTCAAGAAGTTTCTTCTAAACAAGATCCACAGTATTTATCTTCTACCATACTGTCATATCATAATTAAAAATTGTACATATATTTTTAAATTTCATATGATTTCCTCAATAGGACTAAAAACTCCAGGAAATCAAGAACTGTGTCTATATATTTAGTACTTAATCCAATGCCTAACAATAAATGTTGGTGAATGGACAAGCTCCTATCCTTTGTCTTATCCAACACTCACAGCTTGGCAGGGTAGCCATACCCCTTTGTCCATCTCCCCTATACCTCTCTCCTAGAGATATTAAGGGCATGAGTCTTTGGAATCAAAGACCTAGCTCTGCAATCCGCTGTGAACCAACTATGTTACTTTGAGTAAGTGGCTCAATTCAGTCTCCCAACCTGAAAGTGGGAAAACAGTATGCGTCATATCATCATATTATGACGATTAAAATAGGATCATGTATACAGAGTTCTCATCGTAAAGTGCTCCAGTTCAAATGATGCCATCCCCTCCAAAATTTATATTGAAATTTTTTCCAAATGCAATAATATTAAGGGCTGTGACTTTGGGGAAGTGATTAAGTCAAGAGGGCTCCACTCTCAGGAGAAAGATTGATGCTCTTATAAAAAGGTTCGAGGTTACAAATGGGAGTATCTTCTTATTTTTCCATTTTGCTCTACCATGTGAGGGTATAACATTTTTCCCCTCTGGAGGATGCAGCAAAAAATGCAAACTTGGAAGCAGACAGTAGTTCTCTCCAGACCCTAACCCTACAGGTGTCTCGATCTTGGACTTCATGGTCTCCAGAACTGTGAGAAATAAATTTCTGTTCTTTATAAATTACCAAGTCTTGGGCATTTGGTTATAAAAGCACAAATCACTGAGACATAAAAGTACTCCATAAAAGTTAGTTCCCTTTCTTTTATGACTCTCTCTAAACTCCAATTTTTCTCTTACCCAACAGATATACATACACAAAAGCAGAATTTGAAAATGCGAGAATATCCATCCCATCCTTCTGAGTCTTTCCGATTGTGACATTCCCACAGCTTTTGAAGAATAAGATACTTAGTCAGGAAACAGAATTTATAATTTTAAATCAAATACATAGCTCTAATTCTAAGAAACTGAAGTTTGCATTATAAGGGCTCCTTCACAAATACATTTGGAGGTAACACCAAGAGGAGAAATAATATATTTGATAGTGTAGAAAGCATTACTTTAAAAGAAAACAGCAGGTGGCAGCACCAAATGCTACAGCTGAGTCTGATAGAGGAGCTTAGCTCAAACCTGAGCATGGCAGATGCTAAAAGTAGCTTGAAACTACATTCAGAGAGAATAATGTATAGAAAAGATGATTTCCCTTAACAAAATAATACCTATTTTTCAGTAGAGGAAAATAATTTTAGGAGGAGGGTTTCACACGACACACACAAAATCCTAAGAAAATAAACTGGAGCATTACCTCACTAACACAAGCTTATTAGACAAGGCACATTTCGGTTTGCATTTACATTTCATCAACTCTGTCCACCTGTGTTCTCACTAGCCTGAAAGAGACTGAAGCTAAAGAACAAATTACTATCAGCTCTTAGAAAAGGAAAACATTTTTACCAAATATTAAATGCAAACATTAAAATTTACCCATTCATTTAAAAATAATGACCAATAATGGCCTCGGTTATTATTTTCCTTAGCATCATTTAGAAAATAGGTTACTTAAATAGATAACAACAGATCTCAATGAATAGATGCAACACTCACACATGTCTTGATAAGCTATGGTTTTTGCTATTACATATCAAAATTTCATGTGAAATTAACACTACTTTTATGATCCTGCTAAATTGGATAGCTTATTCAGGCTTTTCTTTTTTTTTTTTTTGGCCGGGGCTGGGTTTGAACCCACCACCTGCAGCATATGGGGCTGGTGCCCTACTCTTTTGAGCCCCAGGTACCGCCCCAGGCTTTCCTTTTTTAGAAGAAAGAAAGTGTGGTGTTTCTCATTACGCCCTATAACAGGAGAGCAATATCCTGGGATCGTCCTACCTTTTATTCACTTTTTTATTTATTGGAGACAGTCTCACTGTGTCCCCCAGGCCAAACTCACAGCAACTTCAAACTCCTGGGTTCAAACAATCCTCCAGCCTCAGCCTCCAGAATAGCTGGGACTACAGGCGCTTGCCATAACGCCTGGCCAATTTTTCTATTTTTGGTGGAGATGGGGGTCTCACTCTTGCTGAAGGTGGTTTCAAACTCCTGAGCTTAAGGGATCCTCCTGTCTCAGCCTCCCACAGTGCTAGGATTTCAGGTGTGAGCCACCACGCCCAGCCTTGTCCTACTTTTTAAATAAAAAAATTCACAGTGAGGATTTACTTTATTCCTTTTAAATCCTATTTAATGTCTGTCACAGCTTTCCTCTGAGACGAGGAAGAATGAATTTGACCCTATCGTTCAGATGGGAGACAATGAGACAATTCAAGCCGACAAAAGTGTGCGCTGGGATTGCAGAGCAACGCTTGCCTAACCGGCGTTTATATTCAGATTTGGTTGAAGGATAAGGGGAGCATCTGTGTCATACAGGAACTGAACCCATCTATGTTGGAGGCACATTCCGAGGGAAAGGTCGTTCACTCTGCCAGTGAAACAGTTAGTGTCACCCAACTGCAGAGAATGGTTTTCCAAGTAGTACGATCATGATTCTGAAAATATTTCCTTCCCCTGAATTCACCACAAGTTAGAATCCCTTCAGAGTATCAGGCAAGATAGCTGATTCTAACCTGAAATCTGATCAAGAATTCTAGGGGGAAATCCTCTGAATGGTAGAAAGGAATGTGTGCACGTCACAGGCAGCCAAAAGTCAGCTGTCACAGGTGACCTTCTGAAACCCAGTAACGTACAGAGGAGTGTTCTTTATGGAAAATGAGTGATTCGTAGCATCATTTAAAATTTAAATGATAAAAAAAGCACAATGTTTATAGAATGAAATAGTAACTAAAAAAGAAAACTAAACTGGGAAGGAAAGGTTTTCTGCTGAAGGAAAGGGATAAGGTCCGTTACTTTGTCTCCCTGAAGCCTAGGAGTTCCTGTATTTTCATTCACCGAAGCCAGTTGTTAGTCTGGCAGCTAAAGGGACCCTGTGCTGGATGACTCTTCTATGCCCTTTACTGAAACCTGTGTGGTCCCCCAAGAGGTCAGCACACATCTGACATAGGTGGGGCCGGTTCCCCACAGACACGTCTGTTCTCAGACCTGAAAGCAGGGTTCGGTGTGCCCTGGCACAGCTGTGCCCACTAGCTGCCCCCCCCCACTCCTACCTAAATGCACAAGGCCCTGAAGGGCCATCGCTGCCTCTCCTGACGTCCTCCCCTCCACACTGCTGGGTGAGTCGGGAAGGTGTCTCCTCGGGAAGCCGTGTGCCTAGGCCGGCCTCCATCAGCAGCCATGACTAAGAACCTGCCGTGCTCAGCCGGTTGGCTCCACTCTCGAGCACGAAGCATGTGTTACAACAAGTGTAAGAATCCTGACCACACTCTTCCCTATCTCTGAATCTGTAATGAGAACGTTTGAAGTCAATGCACACAATCAAGAGACAGGGCTGCGAGTTCGAACGCTCGCAGACAATCCGAGTGGCGGCCCTGACACACACATTGTTTTGCTCTTTGAACCCAGACCTTACACATTTTGGAAGAAAAGCAACAGTCAGAAGAAGATGGGGAAAACAGATCATGTTTATGAGACCGGCTTGAAGACCATGGCACACTCAAAAGTTCAGCTTTTCACAAGGCTAAGAAACAAGCAGTCTTTTCTACGACGTTCATTGGAAACCTTGCCAAGCAGCTGTCATTCTGACTCTCGGGCTTTAGAATCATTGTCTTGGAATCTGTGAAGCCAGTATGACCATACTTATTTTATTTTAAATGTGGAACTTAGGGGAAAGACCTAAACAGTTTCCAAAGCAATAAAATTAAAAGGAAAGAAAAATGAATTAAAAATAAAGGACGCACCCTTCCCCACCAGTCCCTCTGTTTAATCTTTTACAAACGCTGTGAGTTTTCCTAAGAGTTCTTTTAAGGCATCTATGCAAGCTGAATGTTTCAAGTAGGAAGCCATGTAGAGAAAAGACTTTTACTACTTCCTATGTCTCATGAATTGGTATTTTATACAGTTGGCACAAGACAGAGCGTCTAGTACCTGGCTTAATGGCAGGATAAAGAATCTGAAGCTTGCTGTCTCCTGCAGGCAGCCACCCTCATGAGCATCCCCCCCAATCCTGACTGATGAAACTTCAGGTGAAAGGCTAACTCTTCATCATATGAGTTGGTACCCCTGGGATCATGGAATGGGAAGGAAGGGCCCTACGTTCAACCCAAACACAGGACACAGGGCAGTAGTGGGGTTAAGGAACACCCACATCACTCTATTTGCTTCAGTGACTATGCTGGGGTTAATTTCTCCTTGCTATAATCAAGTAAGTGTTAACAGAAAACATGCTGTATTTACAGAGCATGTGCATTTCCAGTGTTTAATTGTTGCTAAAGTCATTTGGGGTTTTTGACACAGATTCTATTTTAGTAAGATAAACTCAGCATGACCCAGCATCGCCAAAAACGAATTCCTAAGGTAGATGACTAAAATAAACCGGCAATAAATATTGGCTGTTGGAATGGGAATTATATCTCTGTAATGCAGACACAGCATTAATGACTCATTTTCAAATTACATTCTCTCCCAGGGATTACTGGTATGAAGGATCAGAGAAAAAAGAAGTCCATCTCTCTTTCTTTTAGGCAGCAGAATTGAAGAAACATGAACCCATCGGGCAAGGATGTTCTTACATCTATTTTGCCGAGAGAGGTACAGCTCCTAGCATCCGACAGAAGGTTACCCTGGACAGGCTGCTTTGAGGCAGAAATAAGGCACTGAAAGAAAAGATCCTAGGGGACGAGGGGACGCAATCTGGGGCAGTTTTCTCTCACTCCCTGGAGGCAGGGTGCAGCCCAGGTCCGCCGCCGGCCTACCTTATCGGTTCTGCTGGGCGCAGGCTCCTTTAGGCCACCTGTACTTCCCAAACTCTGACCCTGTTTCCCGAGAGGCTGAGCTCTACAACTTCTCTGGTGTACCAGGAGGCGGTCAGGGGCAAAGGTGCGGCCGCAGGTGGGGCAGGGCACCAGCTGGGCTTCCCTGGCGCCCTCGCGGCTCTGCTGTCCGCCTGGAAGCGGCTGGGGCTTCTGCGGGAGTGGCCGGCGGAGCTCCCTGGGGAGCTGGTCATTTTCTATTTTCCACTTTTCCAGGCATTTGGGCTCATGAATAGGAAGGGACAAGGTGCCAAATTCCCTACCGCAGATGTAGCAGATGAGAGCCCTTGGTCGGGCGGAGATTCGAGCAGGGGCTCTCTGCAGGGCAGTTAGACTGTCAGACCTGTCGGGGTCTGGGGCTCCGGGCCCCTCGCCCCCGGGCCTGCAGCTCCTCTGGTGCACCAGGAGACGGTCGGGCAAGAACGTGCGGCCGCAGGCCTCGCAGGGCAGCAGCTGAGCCTGGGCGCTCCGCAGCGCAGCCTCGTTAGCCGCCCGCAGACCCGAGGGCCCGCCGCCCACCGGCTGTGGCTTGGAGGGTTCTGGCCGCCTCAGGTGCTTGGGCAACTTGCTGTTTTCAATTCTCCACTTCTCCAAGCACTGGGGCTCGTGGATGGCGAGCGACTGGGACCCGAACTCTCGGCCGCAGATGTAGCACACGCGGAAGCCCGGCCTGCGGGGCGGGATCACGGGAGGGCCGGGCTGGCCGCCGGGCATCATCGTCCTTCCTGGCCGCATGGATACTATCACAGTCCCAGGTCTGGTTTTCGGGGCGCTGCTCTCTGATTTTTCACCGGGACTGGCGTGCTCGGTTTCTGGCAAAAGGCTGGAGTGGGGGTGACGAGACAGGACAGCCTGGTTGGTAAGGAAGGTGGGTTCTTTAGAACGATGAAAAGTTTGCTGCAATTTGTTGGAGACCCTTTTCGCCTTTCCCCTTTCCATTAACAAGTCTTTCTCTAGGGCCTGTTCTGAGGCCCGGTCACACGCATTTTGGGCTTCTGCTGAGAGTGAAGTTACTGCGGTTGCCTGTCCGGGGCTCACATCGCTGCCTGTACCTTAGTCCCCAGGTCCGTGACTCAGAGCCTCACTGCAGGTGGCAGCCTGGAAGGTTGGAAAGTCCCCATCGGTGTCTCCAAGATCTGCACGGGGACAGGGAGACAAACGCAGACGTTTTCAGGTGTAAACTCGCACTCCCACGCCCTCACCCTGCACTGATACCGGGCGGCAAGAGCAGTGGGGTTTTATTTTTTAATTTTTTGATCTTGTATCATCTTTTTAACATAGTAACCACCATGGGATTTGTTCAATAAACTTTGAAATAAATATGAAGAAATTACCCATCAAGAACTGCAGCATTACCACACTGCAAGGAATATTCTCTCCAGAGGGAAACGGACAAATTACACAGGGACACGAATGGCAGAAACCAACCGAGGCCGAGGCCAGGCTGGTGAGACCATAGATGGCGAACCAGAACCCTGAAAATGAACGAAATCAGCAGGTCACATGAACCCCCCTGAACCCCACAGAAACTTCCACTGTCTCAGGGGTCACATGAACCCCTCTGAATCTCACAGAAACTTCCACTATCTCAGGGGGTCCCATGAACAGATCCCTGAACCCACAGAAAACCACATGAACAGACCCCTGAACCCACAGAGACTTCCACTGTCTCAGGGATTCCAAACACTTTAGTCCATGGATCCCTTTGACAGCTCTGGGAAGCCTGTGGGCTTCTTCTCAGAATGATGTTTTTTAAAGCAAAAAATAAAAATTTGTATTACTACACTATTACCAACGTTATTGAAATAATTTGTCTAATATTCTTAGTTGTAATATACATTCTCATTGAGATACAGTTGTCTCTGACCCTTCTTGAGTGTCCCTGGACCTGAAACTAAGAAACTCTGCAAAAGTAGTAATTTAATTCAGTGGTTAATATTATGAGGATTATCAGGAAAACTCTCAGAGGAGGATAAACTTCTTGTGACCCACTACATGTCCACTTTTCTTTATTATGGAAAAGGAATATTCCTAAAGAGTGGCCACAATTCTCAAGCAAGGAATGCAACTGAGGCCTACAGCTGTGGACATTTGCAAATCTTGTCTGGAATAAACATGCTCAGACATTACTTAGTGCTCTTATTTTAGGTATCATACTTACGTTCTTGTCATATACACATAAATTTATATATGTATATACACACACACATACAGGGTATATATGTATAAGGTGGTCATAAATTGGGGGTATATATGTATAGGGTGGTCATAAAGTTCATGTATAATTGAATTATGAACACCCTATACATATATACCCCCAATTTTTTAAAAATAAAATTAAGGCCACTGGATCTCCCAAACAAACCAGAAAAGAGGGTTGGCAACATCCCATTATGGGCACAAGCCTATGTTTTTATCTTGGGGAAAGTCATAAGTAAATACCATAAACCACAGGTCTATAATCTAGCTCCCAAATAATGATTAATTTCTTTTTTCTTTTTCTTTTGGTTGGGGCTGGGTTTGAACCCACCACCTCTGGTATATGGGGCCAGTGCCCTACTCCTTTGAGCCACAGGCACCTCCCAATAATGATTAATTTCAGAACCCTCAGGACCTTCTTCATTCCCTGAGGGATAACGCAGATCAGAGTGAGACTCCAGGGCATCCATTCCCAGTCACGGAAGGAGCAGCCCCTACCTAACGTGAGGCTGGCCCCCGCCTACCACGCAAACACTCAAGTTCAGGCACAGCAAGGACAGCAGGGCTGGTAACACAGAACACGGACATTGTGTGTGATGAGGGGCAAAAACAGGGGAAGACCTGTGCCCAGTTCCTGTCCTGTGGTCTGAATCTCTGCACTTTAGAGTGTCAGATCAGGTCTGGCATGGACAAAGAAGTTATTCTTCATTTTGACAGAACCTAAGACAGTAACATTAACACATGTAGCAAAAGTATGTGTTGGCCCCAGAGTGGCCAGCACAGAAAATGAAGCTTAGAAAAATTTATCACTTGATCAGCACCATCCAAAAAAGAAAATAGGTCTAGGAACACAGTCATAGGGTAAAAATATTTCATTAGGTCGTTATCGGCCCACAGGCAAAATAGCCCCCAAGCTACTCTGCTTCATTGGCTCTGATTTCTGGTTCACAAAATTTTCCTTGATACCAAAAAGTTTTGCACTAATACTACTATTTAAGAAGACATATTCCAAAAGTAAGGCAATCAAATAAATTCCCTTCCCCTAAATAGCCCTTTTTCACATCTACGTGTACACACATACGCTTGCACACACACACACACACATTCACCCACATACTTTATCAATTCTGTTCCCAGCAGATGAGAATACGGAGAAAACCCAGGTTTTGCCCTGACAACTCACTCCTCCCTCTCCCTCCTGAAAAGGTGAGAGAAGTAATACACCTTGAATGCTAATTATATGTCCGATATTGCACTAATTTTTATAAATATAATTTTAGTGAATTTTTAAATGAATATGAAGCAAGTGTTATTATTTTCACTTTATAAATAAAGAAAATGTGACTCAGAAAAGAGAAGTAACTTGCCCAAGACAGTCAGTTTCTAAATGACAGAAGTGCAGATCCATCCAGTTCTCTTTGGCTCTGACACACGTCTCTTTCCATTATTCATTCTGCCTAAATTCCACCGCAGAGCTTCTTCCCTTTAGTTCTCTTGCCTGTTTTAATGTCCTATTCATATGCCTCATATGCCTCGGGTCCCCCAAGCTTTATGCTCCTTTTAGGAAAAAGAGGAGGCAAAAAGGAAAGGGGGGAGGGGACAAGACACAGAGGAGAAATGTCCGAGATGGGAAAAGCAGAAAAGAAGGACTATCTCCTGAAGGCGACGTTTTTCTTTAAGTGACAGGCACTGTTCAATTTTGCTATATGTAAGTGGTTTTCTGGAGGGAGGTCTTTGCCTGAGTGATGTTCAGTGCAAATTCTTTTTCCCAATTTCACCATCATCTTGACAAAGACAGAATCAGCCAGGGATAGGGATGGGTGGGGGGGTCTTGGGGCAGGTCAGCAGTGAAAGATGTGTCCAGTCTGCCTCTACAGTGAGCTCAGGGTGAAAGTGAAGGCTGCCCACAGAGGCCGGCAGTGTTCATCCTGCAGCCATGTCACCATTTGATTAGGGAGGGGTCTTCAGTGCACACAATTGTTGGCGTGCTTCTAATAGTTTCTATGCGGCCAACATGATGAAACATCGTAAAATTCTCATTTGAGTCATCACTGTTTCTTTTTTTCTAACACCCCTTTCCTCGTCCAATGTGCTCTTGAAATTATTTGCTTATATCAGTAAAGGTGTCAAAGTATGAAAGATGAGGTAAGCTGGAAGTTAGGGACGTTTTTGGGAACTGGGGTGTCTGATTGAGAAACGTATGATGTTTCTGCCAGCGATTCTGCTAAGGCAAGGTGCCATGGCATGTGATGGTCAGCCGCTCTGCCCTGCGGTTAGTACTAAAATAAAAAATGCTGGGAAATACTAAATACATAGTCTTAAGTTACTTAAGAAATTGGCCTGTCACCCAGACACATTGTAAAGCAGTGTCACTAGTTTGAGAACTACTTTACAAAGCCAGACAGTTTCACCCTAAGCATCTCTGGAGAAATGTTCACTCAGTTGGCCTGAATTATTCATTTTGACCATATTTGCACATCGGACATGTAAGGAATGTCTTGGAAGGCATCACATTGTATCAGTATGATACTAGTTTTCCATTCCTTTTGGGGTTCATGGGAAGGGAGAGATAAACTCACAAAGATGAATATAATAAGCATTGAAATCAGAGCCCCTCTTGGCATTAGAAGGTATTTCTTTACAAGAGATGAGAAAGAACACAACCAAAAATTCAGTTCAATTTTTTAAATAATCATTTAGTCCTTTGAAACAAAATATAAATGGCACATGACATGGCCCCTTCCCTGTTAATTGAAAGCTCACATTCTTTAAATGGACAAAAATATAAATAAGGAAGATGGAGTTGGGGCTGATGCCGGCTGAGAGTAAAATTCTAAAATAGAGGACACTTGTCTTTAAGATAATTTCATCCACCTCATGCAGTGCCGTGCACTCTCTTCAGCCTAGATTCCTCATATATTCTCCAGTCTTTCTCACCTATGACATTTCACTTCAAAAAGGAGTTCACATCAAGACTTATGACTAATGAGGTAAAATCCTCCAGAGTCTGGCAGAGACAGTTAATTCTCCATAGTTTCCATTCTGCTCAACCCCCTCAAACAAAGTCCCAATTTTTAGCTGGGCACATGATTTCCCAGTTAAAATCTACAAACTAATTTGTAGCTAGGGAGTATTTGAAGTATTGTGTGGAACTTATAAGACCTGTTCTTAAAAAGGAAGGGGATCACAATCTGCTCCTCTTTCTTTCTTTCATACTGGTGCTTAGAACATAGATGTGATAGCTGGAGCTCTAGCAGCCATGTTAGAACAGATTATCTCCTTTGTAGCACTTTAGATGACAGAGCAGAGAATTGAATGTATTTGGGTCCCTGATAATGTTGGAGCCATCAAAAGAGCTTTGGAGTGCCTTCTTTGGACTTTTGTTTTTGCAAGAGAAATAAACATTTATTTGTGATTTAGCCACTTTTTTTTTTTTTTTGCAGTTTCTGGCCAGGGCTGGGTTTGAACCTGCCACCTCCAGCATATAGAGATGGCACCCTACTCCTTTAAGCCACAGGTGCTGCCCCGATTTAGCCACTTTTTAAGGGTCTCTGACTCAACATTGAGAACCTAATCTTAATTGTAATATACCTACATTTTAATAGTGGTCATTGATTGAGCACAAATTATTGATTTTCAAGTTTCAGAATTTTTTATTTTTGATTAGAGAAATTTTATATGAAGGAGTACTTGTTTTGGGGGGAAATCGACTTATTAAATATATACTTTTCTCTGAAAATAAAAAATAAAAAACTCGAGGCCTGTAATCCCAGGATTTTGGGAGGACAAGGTGGAAAGGTCACTTGAGGTTAGAAGTTCAAAGCCATCCTGGGCAACATAGTGAGACACTGTCTCTACCAATAAAATTAAAAATTAGCCAGGCATGGTGGTGTGAACCTGTAGTCTAAGATACTCAGGAGGCTGAGGCAGGAGAATAACTTTTTCCCAGGAGTTCGAGACTACAGTGAGCTATCATCATGCTACTGCACTGCAGCCTGGGCAATAGAGCAAAACCCCATTGCTAAAAAAACAAAAATTAAAAAATTTAAAAAACTACATATAGTAAGTAGAACCCCCTAATTGACCCACCTCCCTACACAGACCACCTCCTTAAGTTGACCTAATTTTGATAGACCAGACATATACCACATATCATATCAGTACCGCAGGCCTACTTCCTTATGTTGACCACCTCCAAATGTTGACCAGTTTGTTATCCCCCCTTGGGCAGTCAACTCACTGTATATTGAACCAAGGTTTCCTAAGAAATTGATTCACAACACTTTCCTAGAGATTTTATTTTAAAAAATGTAATGATATTTTTCTTGTATAAAATAAAAACCTATTTTTTCTATGAGTGAGGAGGTATCAATGTTGTGCTGTTTTTAACTTACTGTCTCTGTACTCTCAACCTTCCTTTCTATAATCAGCTGTTGCTGCTGGCACCAAGACTCTGCACAGCCCATTTCTGCCCTGCGGCCACACAGCTATCTCTGTGCGATGCTTTGCCAACAGGGATGCTAGAAGGAGAATACAAAATTGGGGGAGGAAGAGGGACTTATCCCACTAGCACTTCGTCACCCCAACATCAGCAGTTCTCTCCTAAAGCAGTAGCTGAATCCAGGTGAATTACAACTTTCCCAATACTTGTAAAACCAGACTAATTAGTCCCCCTGCCCCAGACAGCATCACCAGCCAATCTGTGCCTACTTCCTGGAGATCTTCAACTCCACTGGGGACTCTTTAAAGTTTCTAAGTCTTACTAATTCATACTGATATGTGATAACCCTCAGAGTACGAGTAATAAAGATTTATGATATTCGAGCTGCATAGTACTTATTCTTTTTTTTTTTTTTTTTGAGACAGAGCCTAAAGCGGTCACCCGGGTAGAGTGCTTTGGCATCACAGCTCACAGCAACCTCCAATTCCTGGGCTCAAGCTAGTCTCCTGTCTCCACCTCCCAAGTAGCTGGGACTACAGGTGCCCGCCACAATGCCCGGACATTTTTTGGTTGCAGCCGTCATTGTTGTTTGGCGGGCCCTGGGCTGGATTCGAACCTGCCAGCTCAGGTGTACGTGACTGGCGCCTTAGCCCGTTGAGCCACAGGCGCCGGGCCACATAGTACTTATTCTAATAAATATTAACACCAATGCAAATTAATTCTTTCAAAGCACCATAGCGAATGGTAAGATGCGCACCTTAATATTTAACCTCCACTCATCCACTGAAAATACAATTTTGTAATTTTTTACAGCTTCATCATGTTCCCAGACCTAGAAAGTGCTGCTCTTCCATTTGCCACTAATTGAACAAAATAATAAGGGGAAACTTACCGTTTTAAGTATGTTTATGTTTTCCTAAGTTTTACGTGACACTCTTCTCCTGCTGTCCCATAGGCCACCACTGCCAAACAGGGAGCCAAGTAAAGTGATCCTAATCAAAGACCAAAGATTCTCAGGGGTGCTGAGGGAGCTGGCATGGTTCCCTCTCACTGGGTCTGCACATTCTGTACTCGGCAGCACCCAGGCCAGGGGCACCTGCAGTCCTCAGGGAGTAGACAAGGCCACAGAAGAGCAACTGGGAACTGGAGCCAGTGTGGTTTAAGAAATGCAAGAGAAGCCTCTGAAAGGTAGAAAAATGGAAACCTTTCACAAAAGTCACTTAGCCTGAAGCACGGCTTTGGGGGAGTATATTGTTCTTTCACTTTCACCCAATCTTACCGTCATGTGTGGACAGAATGATCTAGGGTATTAGGAAAACTATGAAAACAAAAAGTGGAAGACATTCACTCTGCACGTCTAAATAGAGCCCACTGCAAGGATGTGTCATGCTGTGAAGGCATCTAGTACTATGGATGGCCCTGTGAAAGCGATTGTTACTGCAAAGCTATAATTGTCACTCTATATTGAGTATCCCAATCACAGAGTACTCAAGAGTCACGAATGTCACACAGGTGTGGCCGTGTAATTGTCATCCTGACTTTTGCAGTGTTGGGAAACTGGTTAAGGAGACCATTGGTGTGCTCGCACTAGAGATCTGTAACATATGGAAATCCAAAGGATAGGCATAAAACAGAACAAAACAGAACAAAAAAACGAATCAAAACAAACAAACAAACCCCTTGGGGGAGTCAGTCAGTTTGATAACAAACAAGTCTTCAAAGGAATTTCACATACCATATTTTCTCACATTCTGGATAATTCCACCCCATTAAAATAGCTCTATACCAACAGCTCTTTGTCAAGCCTTTAAGCTCATAGGGCACATCTGGCCCATAGATATATTCTTTTTAGTTTGCAAAGTGTTAAAAATGTTTGACCTAATTGCCATTTTAAAATTGAGGGCTGTAACATAAAATAAGGATATTTGGTTTCTCTTGAAAAGGTGGGTGAAAGATCTGGCCAAATGGAGCCGACATTCCTACATGGCCACATCCTACGGAAGCTGACACGGAGCTGTGCCTGTGGGCCAGACAGACAGTCCCCACTTTGCCAAAGTTCCTCACCAGGCTGCTTCATGAGGCTGGTTCAGTGTTCAGGGCATTTAGGTGTGTGACCCTTTTGCAGTTCTGCTGGGAAGTGCCCTTCCCCCATTTTTTCCTTAACTCAATATTTGAAAACCACTGCAGGGAACTGGGAATCCTCACCTGTAGAAATTGGGGATTCGACTGAAGTTGTCTCTAGAGGCTTTCATTACTAAAAACAGAACATACAGATTAGCAAACATTCCGAAAGGAATCTTCTTAAAAAGTAGATGGGGGCTGAACTGCTTGGGTCTAGGAGGGAGAAAGAGATCCAAGGAGAAAAGAAAGAATCAGTGATCTAAGAAGTTTAAGAAGTTAGTGAAGTTAGCGGAGGTTCATAGGAGATGATATGTGTAACTTCAAAGAGAAAAAAAAAAAATCAGTCCAGTGTTTAGAACAGCTACAGGTGGAAAAATGGAAGAAAAAAATACAGAAAAGGAAAACACAAGACAAAAAATACATTTTGTGGATTATCTAAACTCTGTAGAGGCATTCTCATAATTATTATACTATTATTTCATGATCATATTAATAAATAATAATTTAACTAACCATTGATGTAATAAGAGCTACTCTTCTATTTAAACCAGTGGATCTTGCTTTACCATTAAAAGTCTTTCCAGATGTTAGATGTCTTATCTTACTTGTCTAAGGAAACAGTCAATGAATAACAAGAACCACAAGCAAGGTATTAGCAATAGAGGCTATTTCTGAATTTTAAAAAAATTGGTTTGGAAATACGTCACGAGAGAAGTGTGCTTGCTTGTGGAGATGACGGAATTTGGTGTCCTTTTTTTTCCTCCAAAGTTGTTTTTCTACACGTATCTGTAAATAAATTTGAGCCTAAAATGTATAAGAACAGTGCAGTAATTTCTTCTCAGCATAGGATGAGATGTATAGCCATCGAGTGTCTATTGGTGATGTATTATGCTAAAAAACAATTTAGGAGAGAAAAGCACAGAGGCCCATGTTTTAGTATTTAAATTAAAAAAAAAAAAAAACGGAGGCATGTGCTTACTACCTCCTATGATGCAACCAACTTGCACAGAGTGCCCACTGTTTTCCCTGGGGGTTCGCTGTAAGTTGGAGCAATGCTTTGAGAATAGACTTCCAAGCCAAGGAGTGGGTAGGATCAGAAGAGCAGTCACTGAAGCTGCGTGTCCAGGTGGGAACACACACAATGAAGAATACAACTGCCCTGGAAGGGAGCTTTCGGGCCAGGAGGGATTGGCAGAGGAGAGACCGGTCTCCCTGTATCCGGGAGGAAACTTTCAGCCACATCACCCACTTGCCCTCCAACAGTCTTCAAGTTGTGCCTTCGTTTTATTCACCTCCAGGAGGCCGCTGCCTCCCGGAGCCTGGCTAACGCTGAAATTGATCACCATTACCATTTATTACAGACATCAACGCCCTTTGTTAATAATGCTCTCTCCAGCCAAAGCTGTTTCTGAGGAAAATTCCTGGGAAGGAAATCAAAACCAGCAGTGGCCATGAGGCAGGCTGAGTGGCCGCTGTGTCTGTGAATGAATGTGCCTCTATCTCCTGATATGCTCACCAAGACTTCCCGGGGATGACTCCGGAGCCGGTGCAGACACACCCACCCACAAGCTGGGGCTGTTTTTGAACATGAGCTTTTGGTTGCCTTCCCCCAACATCTCTCATCCTTCTGTGTAATGGATGAGTTATCCAAAAGCTGTTGTCATGCCACTTTGCATCACGTCTTATAAACAAGGCCTTTCCCAGGCCACAGGCTTAGAGCTCGAGGGTGAGTCAGAACCCTCAATGCTACAACATTTTATTTATCAGGAAAGCTTCCACAAGATATCCTCTGCTGGAGAAAACCGCTAGATGCCCACACAGGGGGGAAATACAATTAAATTCAAGTGGGGGGAGGGGGAAGAGGAAGGGGAGAAGAGAAAGGGAGGGAGATTGGTGTCCTCTCACCTAATAGGCACAATGTAAGAGTATACAGCACACCCCTTGGGTGAAGCACTCAATGACAACTTGAATTTTACCTAAAAGAGCAAACAATGTAACCTAATCATTTGTACTTTCATATTAATCTGAAATTCAAAGAAAAGAAATTTGTGTCATTGAGATGCTTAAAGGAAAAGCAAGGCTAAGAGTCAATGTGGAGAGTAGACTGTCTAGAATAAAGCCACTTCAGGGTCCTGCACAGATAATGAACCTGGGCAGACTATTGGGACAGGGAAGGTGGTACGCAACAATGTAGGAATCCAGAAATTTTCAGAATTAAGGACTAAGCTGACACTTTGAGAAAAAAGCCAAAGTTATATTATTTAAATTTAAGTAAAATATAATGGGATGCCAGACAAACAGCAAGGATCACGATTTAGAATCCTAAAGTATTAACTAGAGCACCTTATGTTACTCTTGACTAAAGACAGGAGAACTGGGAGCAAGGGGTGAACATCTAGACAGGTTGGAGATGCCAACGGGCAACCTGTAAGTAGACAGGTTTTCTGAAAGGAGGCTTTAAGAAAGGTCTTGACACAGATACTTTATTTCCTGCAAATTCCATGTTTAATATGACTCAAAAACAATGCATTTTGTGCTAAAAGAGAGATAATGATAATCAGAGTAATACTACCTCTTATGCTTTTCCTCCTACAATCTTCTTTTGTGCTCTGATCATAGTAGAAATAAGTTCTGTACAAATATCAGAGGCTATGTATCTGAAAAATCACAGAGGGAAAGGTCAGGCTATAAGCAACTTCAGAATTAGGCTTTTGAAGGTCTGAACATGAGTCCACCTCATCTTTTACTTTGTTAAATACTAGGGTATGTTCCTTGTTCAGGTGTGTGCACATCTGACCACCTGCAATGTTTTGTTCTGAGCTTTACAAGCAGAGAGATATATTAGAGAGCTCATGTTAGCAATATAATAGCAAGATAAAAAGTGAGAAGTCTGCAGTTGAATAAGCTTGCTGCAACGTGATTTTGTCAGGTATGGGGTAAACTAAAATCATTAGGTTGGACATTAAATGAGCTAGAATTTGAGTGACATTGAAGTGTTATTTTTCCTAAAAGAAAATATTTTTAAAGCTTTCTTATCTGCCCTCATATCAAACACCAGACTCTCATATGTTGGGCTCAAATCTCCCCATGAATTTAGGGCAGGTCACTAGCACTTTTTCTTAACATTAAAGATCAATCAATAGGCAGTTGAACTCTGTGACCTGAGAGCAGGTTGCAGTATCCATTTGGAATGGTGCATGTCATGTTGATCTTTAGGATAAAAAGACTTTGAGAAGCCCCCAAACGATGTCATAGCTTACTCAGCATTGCCTGGTACACACATCTTTCTTTTTCTTTACCAATATATTTCACATAAAAATGTGTGATTTTACTTTGAATACAAGCTAAATCATTTTCATTGTAAAAACCTTTTACTATTGAGTTTATGGTAAACTCCCAAACCATTCTCAAAGATTTGGGAATTACATTTTACTATTTTGCTTCTCCTAAATGAATTAATGTTTCATGCGGGGTCGGGCAGATCTGACTGAGAAAGTAGCCTGCAGTGAATTTAAAGAAGAGAAATAAGCAAGAAGATAGATGTCTACAGTGTGTCTGGACTGCTATAACAAAATATCGTGAACTGGGTGATTGATAAACAACAGAATTCTGTTTCCCTCAATTCTGGAGGCAGGGAAGTTCAACATCAAGAGGCTGGTAGCTTCCGCGCCTAGTGCAGATCTGCTCTCTGCCTTGTAGATGCAGAAGAAGAAGAAGCTTCTTCAGGACTCTTTTAGGAGGCACTAATCCCACTCGTGAAGGTGCAATCCTCATGACCTAGTCATTACCTCCCAGCACAGTGGGAACAGGCTGGAAACAAGAACAGTTTTGAGATTAATGGTAGCAAATAACATTGGCTGCGTTGGAGTTAATTAACAGTACCAGACTGAGACAGGAAACCAACCCAAAAAGTATTTTTTTCAACTATTTAAATTATTCTGATATGATGCTAACCTTAAATTATTAGAATTTCTGTTTATCTCTGTACTTGTGTCTGTCTATGTAGAATTTGATGAAGACTTCAAATAAGTCCCAAAGTTAATATTGCTCAGTCTCAGAAATCAAGCTAGCAAAGATATAATTAGGTGCCTCTAATTTGGTTTTAATACATAATACATGGTTATCAGACCACATCTCATCACTGAACTCTCTTAGAAAAGCATTATCTATAAAATAAGGAGCAAAACATAATACTCAATGTGAACCTGCTGTGTGCCCAAAACTGTGTTGAACTCTTTATACATACATAGTAATTTATGTAATGCCTTCAGCAAACAGAGCTATGAACTTCCCTTTACAGATGAATGTTTATTTTTCTTTTCTTTCTTTTTTTTTATTGTTTCGGGTTCATTGAGGGTACAAAGAATTAGGTTACACTGATTTCTTTTGTTAGATAAAGTCCCTCTTACATTGCATTCCTCCTCCAAGAGATGCGCCATAGACCTTAACCCCTATCCCTTCCCCTCCTCCCCCATTCTCTCTCCTTCCCTTTCCCCAGCCCCTTGTTCCCCCACCCCCGTCTTCATATTAGAATTGAGTACATTGGATTCTTACTTTTCCATTCTTGTGATGCTTTATTAAGAATACTTTCCACCTCCATCCAGGTCAATACAAAAGTCTCCATCCTTTTTAATGGCTGAATAGTATTCCATGGTATACATATATCACAGCTTATTAATCCAGTCCTGGGTTGTTGGGCAATTATACTGTTTCCACATTTTGGCAATTGTAAATGGAGCTGTGATAAGTAGTCTAATGCAAATATCCTTGTGATAAAATGACTTCTTCTCTTCGGGATAGATGCCTAGTAATGTAATGGCATTGCAAAATCAAATGGGAGGTATAATCTGAGTCTTTAAAGGTTCTCCATACTTCCTTCCAAAAAGTCTATATTAGTTTGCAGTCCCACCAACAGTGTAAAAGTGTTCCCTTCTCTCCCGTCCATGCCAGCATAGAGATGAATAAACTGAGGCTTTGATGCTCCTGGATGTGCACCTTGTAGGAAGGAGAAATGGGATTCCAAAGTCAATGCTCTTTCTCTTCTTCCATGTTACCCGCTCTTTGGATGACAGAGCTATAAACTGCCTGCTCTTTGAAGTCAGTTTGCAGGGAATTGCAATAACTAATAATAAAGTTGGTCTCATAGCAATACCTAGACCCCGACAACATTTGATTCATTTAAGTCATTTGCTCTCCAGAGCAAGATTATTTTCCCAAGAATTACACACAAAAACAATAAAACAAAACTGAGGGGAAATCAAGTTTAATCTCAGTACTGCACTTAATAAATGTTGGTCTTGGATAGATGAAATGGCATAAATAAAAGTAACTTTACTTAGTTACCTCTACTCTCCCAAAGTGACACATATTTTAAGTGGCAGAAATTCATCATTAGATGTGTTTCTGGCATAATACTAAAGGAGAGAGCCAGGGAGTGAAATTCCCTGGGCCGGTAACCTCATCACCTCTTTCTTCCTTTTGACATTGGCAAAAGCCTGTAGTCTGGATGGAAGCTCTAATTGCTTTCCATAAGGTTCCAGCACCTGTTTCCAGGGTCCAGTGGTCAGAGTAACAGACTGAATGCCAAAAGTCATGTTGCTATTTCCAGTTTTGCCCTAGCTTCATGACCTTGGCATAACAGTGCTCCCTGACCTCATTGTAACTCCCCAGCATAACGTCCAAACAGGAGTGCCTAGTAACTTCCCTTTACCAAAAATGTCCTCAAGGGTTTGAGTCCCTAACACCCTTAGGGAATGAGAAGGTCTCCCAAGGAGCAGCCAGGACAGGACATCTTTCACTGGGAACTGCAGGTGAGGTAAATGATTCTCTTGGCATCCTTTGTCAGGTTCATGAGAGATTTCTCTATGTAAGGCTGCATTTTCACAGCACATGTTCCCGAGTATTCCCTGTGCAGCTGCAGCCGGTGACTTTAATAATTCTCAAAGCCTTTTCCTGGCTGTGTGCTACTGACTCAATAGCAAAGGATCAATTTATATTAAAGGCCAAATATTAAAAATTCTAGGGAGGACTCTGGGGTATCTATTTTGAAATTTAATTGAAATCAGAGTTATGTTGTTCATAGATGAAAAACTGAACAGGTATATTTGGGGGGCTTGTAATGTTAGCTCTGTATTGTGAAATGAAACTCAGCAGGGAGGAAGGTAAAACATTGATTTTTTTTTTCAGGGTGCCATGTGTCTGTGCACTGAAGAATGCTTCCCAATATCATCAGTGTCTTGTAGTAGAGCAACTGCGGGTTTTCTGGCTTTTGAAAGTATCTTAGGAGAAAGGTGATACTTTTATTGTCTCCCCATATCTCAAACCCGTGAGAAACTTTTCATCACTAATAGAGTCAGACAGGCCCCAACTTGGATTTTATTCCAAAAGTGCAATTTTGGCTGTTCTTTGTAACTTGGAATGTATTCCATAGAAATAGGATTCTACTTGATGATGATTGACAAGCTGTACCAAAAAGAATTTTATCCATGATATACCTGAAGTAGAGTATGTTCCCTACAGTGTGGCAGGCATGTGGGAGGCCCTAAAGAACCACAAGTAAATTCCCTTAAGGATTCACAGTCTTGTGAGAAAGGCAAACTAGTAAAATAACCAGAGTTTAATCAGGTCATACAGGTGCTATGAAGAAGACAGGCACAAATTCCCTATGGGTCCAAAAAATGGGGCCAACTAAATCTATAGTTTTGAAAGACAAAATCGTGAACTCAGAGAACAAAAACTCAGAGACAAAAAGTGCAAAAATAGCACAATGGGAGTGGGAACAATAAGGTCGGAAAGGCAGGCAAGAGATGAGATGAATAAGGAGACAAGAGGCAAGAGGAAGACATGTTGACATCTGGTCCTGGTGGTCATGAAGAACCGTTGAGTATCCCTAACAGACTGGCAGGAACCAATGTGCATTTTAGAAAGAACACACTGAGCCTGAAGGGTAGATCTGGAAAAGGTGAGAAAGGGACAGGGCAGAGGTTAGGAAGTATTTTTAAGGTTTTACTAGCCTAATAAAATAAACTGTAAAGTTTTTGCTATTTTCATAAATGAAAGAATAGTTTGGTAAATTAAGATTTTTTATTATTATTTCTCTTTAATGTTGAGTAACATACAATTCAGTCTATAATTCATCTATAATTCTGTCTGGGCCTGGTGTGTTGACAGTGGGAAGATTTGCATCTACTAGACACATTTCTTAAATGGCTGTAAAACTATAAATATATTTTGTTTCTTCTTGAATAAGTTTTCTAACTTATTTAGGAATTGGAAATTTTCATCTAACTTTTAAAAAATATTTGACATAAATATTTCTAATTTCCCAATAAATAATTTCTAAAATATTGGTAATAGCTGCTCATCTTTTTAATCTACAATAACATACCATTTTGACCAACATCTATAGTCATGTTCCCTTTATTATTCTTAATGTTTATTTATTGCTTCTCTATATTTTTTCTGATTAGACATATAATTTTTTTTTTCAATTCTCTTCCTCAGCCTCCCAAGTTATTTTTTTTTTTTTTATTGTTGGAGATTCATTGAGTGTACAAGAAACTGGGTAAAACTGATTGCATTTGTTACATAAAGTCCCTTTGATAATTGTGTCTTGCTCCCAAAAGTTGTGTCTCACACTGAGACCCCAGCCTCTCCCTCCTTCCCTCAATCTGCTCTTCCCTTCTCCCACCCCTCCCTCCTTCTCTCTCTCTCTCTCTCTGCACTCCCATCCCCCAACCCCCACCGTGTATATGTCATTAATTGTCCTCATACAAAAATGGATTACATAAGATTCATGTTTCTCCATTCCTGTGATGCTTTACTAAGAATAGTATGTTCCACTTTCATCTGGTTAATACAAAGGATATAAAGTCACCATCTTTTTTAATGGCTGAATAGTATTGCATGGTATACATATACCACAGCTTGTTCATTCATTCCTGGGTTGGTGGGCATTTAGGCTGTTTCCACATTTTGGTGATGGTAATTTGAGCTGCGATAAGCAGTATAGTGCAAGTGTCCTTATGGTAAAAGGAATTTTTTCCTTCTGGGTAGATCAATGCCCAGTAACGGGACTGCAGGATCAAATGGAAGGTCTGTCTATTCGTCTGTCTTCTTTAGGGAAGGTTCTATTCATCTCTCTTGCCCATTGATATATGGGATTGTTGGGTTTTTTTCATGGGGATTAATTTGAGTTCTCTATAGATCCTAGTTATCAAGCTTTTGTCTGATTCAAAATATGCAAATATCCTTTCCCGTTGTGCATGTTGTCTGTTTGCTTTGGTTGTTGTCTCCGTAGCTGTACAGAAGCTTTAGTCAGTAGCCTTTGTATATGCCAATAACAGCTAAGCTGAGAGGCTAATCAAGGACACAACTCCCTTCACTATAGCTTCAAAGAAAGCGAATTACCTAGGAATATACCTAAAAAAAGAGGTGAAGGACCTCTATAAAGAAAATTATGAAACCCTAAGAAAAGACATAGCAGAGGATATTAACAAATGGAAGAATATGCCATTCTTATGGCTGGGAATAATCAACATTGTTAAAATGTCTATACGTCCCAAAGCAAACTACAGATTCAATGCCATCCCTATTAAAATACCAACATCATACTTTTAAAACTTGGAAAAAATAATTCTTCGTGTTGTATGGAACCAGAAAAAAGCCCTTATAACTAAGGCAGTTCTTACTAATAAAAGAAAGCTGGAGGCATCAACATAACAGATTTTAGGCTGTACTACAAGGCCATAGTGGTCAAAACAGCGTGGTAGTGGCAAAAAAATAGAGATGTAGACCTTTAGAATTGAATAGAAAACCAGAAAATGAAACTAACATCTTACAGCCACCTAATCTTCAATAAACCAAACAAGAACATACTCTGGGGGAAAGAATCCCTATTCAATAAATGGTGCTGGGAGAACTGGATATCTACATATAAAAGACTGAAACTGGACCCGCACTTTTCTCCACTCACAAAAATTGATTCAAGATGGATAAAAGATATAGATATAAGGCATTAAATGATAAAAATCCTCAAAGAAAGCATAGGAATGGCTCGGCACCTGTGGCTCAACGGGCTAAGGCACCAGCCTTGTACACCTGAGCTCGCAGGTTCGAATCCAGCCTGGCCCTGCCAAACAACAATGATGGCCGCAACCAAAAAATGGCCGGGCGTTGTGGCGGGCGCCTGTAGTCCCAGCTACTTGGGAGGCAGAGGCAGGAGACTCGCTTGAGCCCAGGAATTGGAGGTT
>CAUYON010115028.1:0-18631 GCA_963573935.1 Arctocebus calabarensis | reverse complement strand
GTGGTGCTGAACAACTGGATATCCATATGTGGATAAAACAGAATGAAACAAAGCAAAATAAAATTCAATCAGTACCTTGCACAATTTTGAAAAATTAACTAAAGTAGGTGTGTTCCCACTAATTGCCCTCCCTCTACCCATCCTCCCCCCACCCCTCCCCTCGATATTTTTATTTTTATCTTTATTTATGTATTTTTTTCCTTTGGTATTGTACTCTCACTGTGCTTTATATGCCAAATTATTATTTTAAAGTTGGGACATTGTGAATTGAGAAGAAATTATGCATTATGAACATAAAAATCAAGCTGAAAACTTTGATTTTTATCTATAGTTATTCCTAGAAATGGTCATTTTATATTAGAATTCTTTACATATTTTTTAAATCTTGCTTGATACTAAATCTTGATTTAATCTGGCACTATCCAACACAGCTTTCTGCAATGATGAGAACACCGTGTAGACAAATCTGTTCAGTCCAATATTTTATTCACTACCCCCAGTAAGCTTTGTGCAATGTATCTAATATGTCTGAGGCATTAATATGTATCATTTATTTATAATTTTATTTATTTTAATTTAATTAATTTAGATAGCCACATCTGGCTAATGGCTACTACTTTGGACAATACAGATATAAACATTTCTTATGGCCCAGTAAGCTATTATTAAAAAGTCAACTGCCCCTTGGGCAGAGACCTCCAATATATTTATCTACATCTTTCACTACATTAAGCTTATCTTTACCTTCATCATTGTGGCTTTAATATGGTCCTTTATCAAGGATACAGTCGAGAATTTTCTTTGGTTGGTTGGTTAGTTGATTTGGGTTTGTTTTTATCTACCTGCCAAACACTGTGAACATTCACCTATCTATTTTATTTAGAATTCTCAAGTTTATGACTCCATAGAAAGATCTGTCAGAATAGTCTCTTTTGCAGTCTCTTGGAACTGAGTTAAAGTGCTGACACAATTTCATTTGGCAACTTGGTATGTGAAAGGTCTTCTTAGTTTTATGGTTACAGATTTGGATGTCTTTTTACCAGCATGGTAAAAACCATCTTTGGCCTCTAATTTAATTCACACAAACAAGTTATCAGTAGTAAGGCTTGGTCCATGAAAGATCATTGCAAGGCCATATATCCAAGTGCTATAGTTTATTATAGAAATACATACACAGTAATTGCTTATCTCTGATCATTAAAGTAAGAAAGACTTTTCTAAACATAGGTAGATTGATTTCTTACAGTAACAACATTAATCCTGGGTGGGGTTTCCTCCATAAGGGAAAATTTTATTTGACCTCAGTTAGCAATGGGGCACATACCCTATTCAAAACTAGATGTAAGCAAACAAAACATAATACATGAGTAAATACATATGGATTACTGCCAGAGGCCAGTATCTTTTCCTTATTCCTATATCCATATCCTTTGTAACATGACTTTGCAAATCTCCCCACGAAATCAGGGCTGGCATTGACTACCAGGCAATGGCCGAGGTTGCACTTGTTCTCAGCTCGATGCTGTAAGTGGCCTTGTGTACTATTGCTTTGCTCTCCTAGAATCTTGTTCAGTCACTAACTGAATAATCCCTGGCTGCCCTGCTCCTCGGATATAGACTAAGCATTTCGGCCAAGGTCATTCTAGACTAATTAACCTTAGGGTCCCTTACTATCTTGCACATAATAAGAGAGCTATAAATAGTGAATGAGTGAATGAGTGCTTAGTCCTCCATTTGCTCGTAGAATAAAACCAGAACTTCATTCTGTGGCCTATAGGACTTTCATGAATAGGTCCCTTCCTCCAACTCACTCCCTGTCTCACACTATTTTCAGCCATGTAATATTTTACCATTCCCCAAGTGGCACCGCCATTCTCACATCCAGACCCATTTCTTTGGAGATTCAATATAATCCTATCTCCTTTTCAAATATGAGAAAAAGCTTTCCCAGTGTTAAACATACTATGGACCAGACATCCTTTGGTCACTGTCACATTATGACATTTTGATTTTTAATTAACTCCTTTTCTTAATTAAAGTCATCTTATTTCTTATTTATTTTATTTATTTATTCCCCTATTAAAGTTTATGAGATTTTTTAATTTTTTTGAGACAGAGTCTCACTATGTCACCCTGAGTAGAGTGCCGTCACGTCACAGCTCACAGCAACCTCAGACTCTTGGGCTTCAGCGATTCTCTTGCCTCAGCCTCCCAAGTAGCTGGGACTACAGGCACCTGCCACAATGCCCAGCTATTTTTTGGCTGCAGTTGTCATTGTTGTGTAGAAGGCCCAGGCCAAGCTGGAACCTGCCAGCTTTGGTGTATGTGTGGCTGGTGCCCTACTCACTGAGCTAGGAGCACCGAACCAAGTTCATGAGATTTTTTTTTCATGTTCACTATTTCACAAACTGCTATTAAGCACTTCGACCAAGGAAAGACATTTAGTAACATTAGCACATAACAAATAATGAAAAAGCAAATGTAATATCCCCAATTGATAAAGGGATAAGAAATATCCGATGTTCTTATTATGTATTTTCTGGATTAATTACCTCTGTAACTTGAAACATCAAAGAATGTTTCTATAACCTAAGCTTTCAAGTGCAATGTCTCCCCCACCTCTCAATTAACTTTATATTAAAGAAATTAAAGCAAAATCCCCATTAGAGCAAGGTAGAATTAGAACAGATGAAGGATGTCAAGTTAATTTTGTATGATCAGAAGTGGATGGCCAAGTGGTAACAGTTTAGCAAAACAAAAAAATTGAAGCGTGGCTATCATATAGGAAGCCTGAAAGAGAAAACCAGTTTGTACAGCAAAATTTCTTAAAAGCTTCATAATTGGAGATGACAGATGCTTTTGAAGGGTGTGTGTGCCTTTGCATGAGAAAGGCATGGTATAAAAGCAGAAGAATTCTTTAACTATCAGAGTGAAATATAAGAAACAGTTGAATCCCTTACATTCCTCTTCAATCTCACATTTAATGAAACCCACCCAGATCCATTCACATATTCTGATATTCTTTATCTAAACAATGCGAGAAAACTTTACTTGCCTGCAATGTTGATGCAAAATTCTATGGGATTTTGGTCACTACCCAGAGTAGAGGTTAAGAATGAGTTGCTCTGTACTCATATATTGATTAAAAGCACATGCTGAATGGTGACAACCAAGACGCCTTTCTTCTCTGTTGTCTTTCAAAATACTGGATTAAAATTTCATTTCTACGGCTAAGGGTCATAGGAGTTCTCTTTAGAGAATGGGCCCAGCCAATCAGAAAACTAGCAACAAATAAGATTCTCACGTCCACCCTAATTTCTTATCAAATCAACCTGCAGTAAGATCCATCAGTTAAAAAGGCTTAGGCATACTGAGTTTCTAATCAGCTATTTAGTATGAACTGGCAGACAATAAATAACATCTGAGTTAAACTTCTAGCATATGAGGCAGATCAATTAACAAAAATAACGAGAGGAGAAAAGAGACAAGAAATAAAGCAGAAAACACAATAGATTGTTTAGTTTTACAGCGATTAATTTCTTCAGATGGATACTAACAAGATCATGCAGCAGAACAGAATAGTTAAAGGAACAGGTTACATTTATAAAATAAGAAATAGCTCTTGGTATCAAAATGATAATGCAAAACAACAACAACAATTAATAACAGAGATTTTTAAAAAGTCTATTGAAATTTTAGATGATCAGCTTGGGGAAGGTTTCCAAAAGGGTAAACAAAAAGGCAGACAAGAGTAAGTAAGAAAGAAATATGAGACAGTGAAGGGTTAGAACCAAAGGTTCACTATACAGCTAACATGACTAAATAAACAGAAAATGGAAGGGAGAAAGAATGGACAAAAAATTGACCAAGAATATTAGTGTCTTGGTATCAAAAGGCATAGTTTTCACATTTAAAAATAATTATTGAGTCATTCCACAAAGTACATATATTTGAAAATACCATACTGTTTATGAAAAATGAAAATAGCAACAAAAATTTAATTGTGAAAATTCAAAACGTTATAGAATGGAGTTAAAAATTTGGGAGAAAAAAAGAGGTCAGGAATCACAATGGTGTCATGCTTCTTAACAAAATTATGAAAACTAGAAGAAAATGTGTTTTGAAAATTATGGGGATCAATGGATTGGCACGCCACGCTCCAGGATCCATAATGTTATTTGTATACCCTCAGTTCAGATAACATTCTACACTTTCTATGCAGCCCTTCTCAGAAAACTTGGAGAATCCACTCTAAGATCTAAGGATCTAAATGAATTAAGAGCAAGGCTTGGAATGTAGGAAAGATATAATCAATGTAAGAAAGAGTCATAAGGAGTCTAAGGTTATGATGGACTGGTTCCCAGGACAACTCCCTGGAAGCAGAATTAGAGGGCAGACAGCCAGAGTAAAGCGGAGGAGGCCGGATGCCAGGAGCAACACTCTGGAACATGTGCCACCATCTGAGAAGGTTACAGTTTTATTAGCAATACAAATGTGAGGCTTAAGTCATGAAAAGTCCATTGAAAGCTGAGAAAATGATAAAGGAAGATGATTTGTATTGGCAAGACAAATCTGGGTAAGAAAAAATATATAATCAGAATGAGAGTTCAACATAAATAATATCAACATAATTATAATAATTTAAACAGTACCTATTAACAAGACATATGATATTCTCATATGCATAGGATGGGAGAAGTCAATAAATGTTTGCAAAAAATATTATCTTTCCTTTATATAGAGAGGCATAAAATATAGACAATTTTGATTGGACATTTTTTTTTACAGATTTGAAAGCCTCACAAGCCCAGAGTCTCCCATCCTAATTTTCCTAGGGTATGCTAAATGTGCATATTTATTTGGTGAAAAATCAATCAAAGACACCATTCCTCTGACACGATGCATCAAGAATGTACTTGCAGGGACTGATGGAAATGCTGCTTAATGCACTGTTTTCATTCCAATTGTTCACAGCCCATTGAAATATACACTGTTAATGAGGAACAAGCACTTTGAAGAAACTGAATGGGGCCACACAATGAGCGTATCATGTATAACGGTGCACACTCCATGCAAAACGAAGCGGTATCAATAAATCACTTGTTACATACACCTCCTCGTTTCAAGCCATTGTAACCATACTGTTCAAAAGCCCATATATCATATATATTTTTTCTGAGAGAGAAATAGCTTTCTAAGCATATTATTTAGGACAATGGCAGTAAAAACAAGAAACATTTTATGTGAGTTGCAAATTAGTATGGTAGTAGCATGGAGAATGAATGCTACATTTTTTATTAAAAGCCTTATAAGGATTGCTTGACTTTTTTTGTAGGCTTTTTTTTGTTTTTTGGCCGGGGCCGGGTTTGAACCTGCCACCACCGGCATATGGGGCAAGCTGGCACCCTACTCCTTTGAGCCACAGGCACTGCCTGGATTGCTTGACTTTTAAAATAATCTCTCTACTATAGTGCATAATGCAAGGGTACATGTCAGATCTATTAATTATAGAGTATAAATGTCTTAACATAATAATTAAGTAAACAAGATGAGGGATATATTTACCAGTTTGATGTAAGCATTCTTAATTCTATATGGAATCAGCACATTGTACCCAATAAATGCATTTATACATGATCTATGTGTTTATGATTTAATAAAAAAAATCATCTCGATGTATTTCTTTGACAAAAATTAAAAGAAATAAATTTAAAACCCTTCTCTCTCTTTACTACAAAAAAATTCTTTTCTGTGGAGTGTTAAATGTGAGTGTCTTTGTGCTTACCTGCCCGGAAATTATCAAATATATGTATATTTGATTTAATCTAATATTTTGATTGAGGCTATTTTCAAACCAGGAAATTGAGGTAGCCTGCCAAGCTCAATTACCTTAGACATTATACTTTTGAGATATCATGTTATATTTCAAATACCTCTTATTTACATTAATTTAAAAATTATGATACGATCTTATCATTAACAAATTTCATTAGCAACATTCTAAGTCTCCTGTGACCTACTGGCCTCATTTCAATTATATCTGACACAATTTCGAATTTTACAAAATTGTAATACTTATCATTTATTTTCAACACAATACCTTAATTATTTATTTCTTATAAGTCTTAATGACTAGCTAAACTCATGAGTATTAAATATAAATTACAGTGCTGGGCCCTAAAATCAGAAAAAAATAGTAACAAAAGGAGAGCCTCAAAGAGTAAGCAAGCAATATTTTTCCCACAGTAGTGAGTTTATCTTATCTTTTATTCTCTTTAGAATTTAGATAATGTGAAAAAGTCTATAAAAATAAAATGTCCTGAGATTTTATTTTCTAGAAAACCATACAACATATAATTCTCTAATCCATTTAAAAGAATATAATTTTTTAATATGACATTGGTTCTTGAGAGCCAAAGAAAATAAAATGGTAAAGCATTATCTGGAGAAAAGTACCTAACATAATTTTTCAAATGGGAAAACTATAAATAATATCTACCTCCTAAAAGGAAATAGAGGTGTATTTTAGGTGTAGCCAAGCCTACAATAAAATAGATTCTTACAGTATGCTGCCAAAGGCCACAGATAGGCTTCAACAAGAAATGTGTACTGTTTAACATGTATAGCATAAGTTACATTTAAAAGTAAATGTACTGGCTCGGCACCTGTGGCTCAACAGACTAAGGCGCCAGCCACGTACACCTGACCTGGAGGTTTTGAATCCAGCCTGGGCCCACCAAACAACAATGACGGCTGCAACCAAAAAATGGCTGGGCGCTATGGCGGGGGTCTGTAGTCCCAGCTACTTGGGAGGCTGAGCCCAGGAATTGAAGGTTGCTATGAGCCGTGATGCCACAGCACTCTATCCTGGGTAACAGCTTGAGGCTCTGTCTCCAAAAATAAATAAATAAATAAATAAATAAATAAATAAATAAATAAATAAACAAACAAACAAACAAATAAAATATTTTTTTAAAAAAGTAAATGTACTAACAGAAAAAATACAGAGTGAATTCCAAATTTACTCCATATGTCCATCTCATTTTAATTACTCTGTATGTGCAGTTAACTAAGTCACACTGTTGACCATACTGATAGTATTTTTTTAATCAACAATAAGTACAACTATGCCTGAGAGGTTAAGTCAGTGATGAGGCAAATATAGAGAAACAAGATAACATTAAATATCATTTTCTCAGACTTCAATTTTCTTTCACATGATAGATAAACCAAGCAGGGAAATCAACCAACTTCAAAAGAAAAAGTTGCAGCCTTATTATAAAATGTCACTCCTTTGCGTAAGTGAGAAATGTCCTTTGGAGTAGTAGATAGCAGAGTAAAATATTGGTAAAAGCAAAAGTTCCAATTTACCAGACCTGATTTGGATTCCCAACTGACCCATCTCTACTCATGTGTACTTGACTATTTCTCTTTTTTCTCATAACTCAGCATTATAATTTTTAAATCTATGACAATTATTGTAACCTGCTGATCTTTGCTGTGTTTGTTGAAGAACTGTTCTGCATAGGGTATTTCATATAGTGTTTTAAGGGACAAAACACTGTAGAAATCTCAATTAAAATAACAAATCTGTAGTCATTACTTTGTGAAATTCCTTGCATTAGGTCATTAAAGCACATTATAAAATGAAGATGTTTATGTTACCAGTTAGATTCAACCAAGTGCAAGGCCTTCCTTTTTCTTTCTCTTTGCCTCATATATTTTCTTAATGATGAATTCCCTCTGGTAAATTAACCCCTTATTGTACCAACTCATAACTAATAGGTAATTATCTTCTTTGTACTTTTTAAAGCAAATTTTTATATCTTAAAGATTTTTAACTTTGGTATTTTTGTGAAAGTCCATATATTCTTTGTCATAAGATCTTTAGCAAAGTATCTCAAGAATGGAAGAAAAAGTATCCAATGTACTCAGCCTTACTATGAAGCTAATCTATAGCTTTCATATGAAGGCTAAAACCCAGTTATAGCACAAGAAATGGGGAAAGGGGCAAGGGAAGGGAGGGCAGGGGGGAGGATTGGTGGAGGGAGGGTGATTGGTGGGATCACACTTATGGTGCATCTTACAAGGGTACAAGTGAATATTACTAAATGTAGAATATAAATGTCTTCATATAGTGATTAAAAGGCCATGAAAGCTATGTTAAATAGTTTAATGAAAATATTTCAGATTGTATATGAAGTCAGCACATTGTGCCCCATGATTGCACCAATGTACACAATTATGATTTAATAAACATAAAAATAAAGAAACAAAATTAACACAAGGAGGCTGAACTATTTATTGCAATGTAGAGCAGTCATTGGATATGGGCTTTGATGATGGGAAGATGACGTGACCTTGGGTTAGGTAGGTCTTTCAGTGAAGCCCTGGGAAAGGTCTTAACAGAAAACCATCAACCACCAATGCTTTCAGGAAATGGAGGAATGAATGTTTTAATTCTGAAAGAGGGAATCTAGATGATGGACCATAGCATCCATTGTAGATATTTCTAGGACTGGCCATCAGCTAGACAGCTAAAGGGAAGTGAGGGAAAGATCCCTAAGATCAGGGAACCAAGAGGTCAGATTGTGAGTGAAAGCTAGAGTAGGCTGGCATCCCCCAGAAATCTTGAGCATTTATGGCCCAGAGTTTCAACTCCCCTGTTGTGATGTACTTCTCTGATTGCAAAGGGAGGTTGGAATGTCCAGCAGAGTAGATGAGAAAATCATCTGAGAAATGTCTAGATAGCAATCAGCAGCTTAGAGACAGAATATAAATAAAACTAGAAAGTAATTGACAATTCCTCTGCAGATATCCTACAACTGCAGGCACCTTGACCTGTAGACTGTCACTTTCCCACATTAAATTCTTTCACAAGTATTCTTTGATCTGTAGCTTAGTACTCCCCTGTCCTTCATCCTGATAACCTTCTTCCTTGAACAAAGTTCAAGGCCTTAAACAAAGCCTGATTAATGAAACATGAAAACGTTCCCTTTTCACTTTTTGCCTTGTGTGTATACATCTCCAAATTTCTAATAAATAGCCTTGAATTCTGGGCTTGAGATGGGTCTGCTAGCCTCAAGGAGCTGAAATGGTGTCATCTCCCTTGAGTCAGAACATTGTGTGTGTGTAAATTTCACAGCACTTTCTCTCCCTTTGTCTGCCAGACCCTGATGGTCAGGCAAAGTTCCCACTTAAGGAAAAACTCACAGTCCTCTGCACTGCCCCTCGATTCTCAGGTTACAAATCAGATGCTGGTGGAGACTATTCACAATTCACAAGGATGTTTAAGTCACCAAGGTTGATGTTAGGAATAAGGGAAGTCACCAAGGTTGATGTTAGGAATAAAGTCAGGTGGAAAACTAGGAGTTGCATGGAAAGTTTTCCTATTTGTCTTTTGCCATGTAAGGTGTAGTGATTATTCTTCTTTGTTGTAATGATTATTTTTCTATATCACCTTCATCTCAGGCTGGGACATGTTGAGATACCCTTCTCATTTCCGAGCAATAGTGGGTTTACAGATCTCACCTTCACCAACCTCACTTCTAGTCTTATGCTAATTTGCCAGGCTCATGTCACCTTTTCCCCATTGCTGTTTATCTACCTCAATTATTCAGGATCCTGCTGAATACAAAGACCTCACATTATCCTTAGTAAATGGATCTCCATGGGTATAACCCATCAAATAACCTGGCTTTTAAATGTTTTGATTACCTCATCCCCAATGGCTTCTCTCTTAATCCCATTATACTTCAACCGTTCACACTCCCATGGCCAGCTAAAGGCAAGAATGAGATAAGCATTCAATTAGAACAATTCATGGACAGTACTACAGACCCTTCTGAGATTAAAGAGTCTGAAGTTTTAATGGCATAAATTAGAAAGCTCCTGGGATTTTCTTTTTTTTATTAACCTTCAGCAGCATTTAACATAAAAAAGTAGAGAACAGACTTTGCTGTACAAGAGTAACTGGAAGCATGCTAAATAATTCAAGACACTGGGACGATTCTGGGAGATCATGATCTAGGAATTAAGAGAGCTCAACAGTAATTGATGGACTGGAAGAATATGGAAGGATCAGTGGACTAGTGATCTCCTTGAGGTCAAAGGCTGAGAAGTAGTCTTGGGGCATGAGAAGGCAGCAATGACAGGAGAATGTGGTCAGAGAATGGACAACTGAAGTTTGATGTTACTGAGATGCTGGTCATCATAAACTCTAGGAGGAAGCCTGAGAGTAGCTGGAGGCAAATGGGAATGACAACTTATCGTGGAGCTATCTCTTCTGGTATTTGGGTATATAAAAAGAGCTGCAATTGCTGCCAGAACTTCCTTGAGACCTATGGAGAAGAATGTATGCAATCTGGTGGTGAGTGGTCTCTCTCCCAAGTCAACAAGTAACTAATCTGCAAAGCTAATTATTCTTAATACTTTAAAAATTATTTTTTAAAGCCTGTTAAATTGATTACCCTCTACTGCCACCATTTTAGAAAATTTTATATAACTTCAATATGGCAATTAACTTCAATTATGTACAGTGCTGAGCTCTTTTGAATTTGTTTCTTGTAATTTAATTTTTATCTCCCTTGAGATACTCCTATGTGGCAAGAAGTTTTACTTTCATCCTCAGGATGATGAAAAAAAGAGATGATTCTTTTTAATTCTCTGGTATCTCCCACAATGAGAATACTGAGGAAGGATAAGAAATAGGGCAAAACAAATATGAAACTTTTTGCTGATTATAATTTTATGGCCCTATAATTTCTGCAGATATTTAAAAAATAATATTTGGAGTTGACTTTAAATTCCAGGGAACTATTGACCTAATAAGGTTTTCTGGGTAAATTTTTAGTCTGTCATGAGCTTTGTTGAAGGGACTGTGTTGAACCAAAGACCTTTGTTTTCATCCCACTTTTGCCACTCCATGGATAACACTTTCTTCAGATTTATCCTCTCCAAGAAGACATCACTGATGACATTCACCTATGGCTGATTGCTCCTTATCGTCTTTAAAACTATATTTGTATGAACACTTTCAATAAAAATAATGCCCTTTTGCTTCTATTTATAAATGTATATTTGATTTGTTTTCTTCCTTGAACTATACATTTGAAGATGTAGCTTGATGTTTTCTCTTAAACTTTCCTATTGGTACCAAATAATTTATGTTGAAATTTGTAGTAACATGAACAATAATGTAATTCACATTATTCACCTCCTCTTTTATATATGCAGAAACTAAATAGGTAAATTATTCAAAGACTTATCTACAATTGCTAAGCTTATTCAGCTTATTCATGAGTGACCTCACTTGTTTAGCATATATTTTAGCACATCCCATAGTTATTCTGTATTCTGACCTCTGTCAGGCTACCCCTTAGCAAAGGATGGAGGTTTGGGGGGTACATTAAAGGAAGTAACTGGATGGAAGCAAGTGGAAGGTCAATTTAGGGAAGAAGAATTAGAAGGAACCCAGAGAAACCCAAGAAATGAATGCTGGGCTGTAGTGCAGATGAACTGGGCTGTACAGTCTCAGAGTTTCTTTGGCAGGAAAATTACCTAAAAAGATTAGGCATCAGAGATCCAGAGGTATTAGGTACTAAGTCCACCAGTTAGAACAAGAACTTCACAGTTCAGAACAGAGAAACTGAGGACCTCTGAAGTAAGTGAAAGAAGGAGCTAGGCTGGTGGGTGGATGATTTTACATGGATACTGAAGTCTTCAAGAATAAAGAGGAAGTTGGGCTTAAGTGAGATATTGAAGTCAACAGTAAAAGATGGAGAAGGACTAGGATATTGAAGACAATAACACCAAGGAAGCGGGGTGGATGGTTAAGTCTAAACTTGAGATGATCTGGGGTTTTGAAAAAAGATGGGTGAATGAAAGTATGGAAATATTATTGGTAAAAAAAGAATATTAAAACCAGCAAATAAGTCCTAAGGAACATGAGGTATGGGAAAGAAATAGCCTTTATGTGTGAAGTTTTCAGGGAGGAATTTTAGTTGCAACCATGACAAAGTAATACGTCTGAAAAAATTCAAATAAGAATAAAATTGCATCTAGTTGCAAAAAACATACTTTATTCAAGATCCAGTTGTAGTAATAGATCTATTATCTCCCACCCAAGTTTTAATTGCAATAGCACCCGATTATTGCTTTTACTACCTGAAGAACAAAACATTCAATTTGGCCTTTCAGAGTTTCATTTTTCAAGGGTGTCTAACATGAATGATAATGTATTTCCCTATTACTGAAATAGGAACTATTACTTTTCATGTTTAAGTTTTATCCTCCTTTGGGCTAGATCCCCTTAGAGCTAGTCAGTTAACACACGCTTGGGACACACCTTCTAGTATGACACAAACAGAAGTAGGATGGGGCTTCTGACTTCTTTAACTATGGTAGAACCTGAATAGTTGATGATCTCCCTTCATTGACTATCACAGTAAGTTGACCTAATTTTTATAGAACAGACATGTACTCCATGTCCTCAATGAATGACTGAACTTTATATATTGACTACCTCTATATCTTATATCTAGTTTTTAAATATTTTTAAAAATTTCAGAATATTAGGGGATATACGTATTCTGTTTACATACTCTGTTTTTGTACAAATTGAGTGAAAGTTATAGGCATTCCCTTCACCAAGAAAGTTATAGGCATTCCCTTCATCCTTACCAGGTATGGATTTACCCATCTTTGCCTCTATCCTCCCTCAATCTTGATTTTCATTGAGATTTACTTCCATATGTGCACTTAAGTGTTGATTGATTAGTTTCAATTTGGTGTTGAGTACATGTGTGTGTTTATTAATTCTGTGATGTTTCACTTAGAAGAGAATGGTTTCCAGTTCCATCCAGGTTGTCACAAATGATACAAGATTTTTTAAATGGCTGAGTAGTACTGCATAGAATGCATATACCACATGAATCCATTCATGTCTTTGTGGGTATGTTTTCACATCTTTGGTATAGTGAATTGTGTTGCCCTAAATACTTGAGTGCAGGTGTTATTTTTATAAAATGACTTTTAGTCATTTGTGGGATTGTTGGATCAAATGGTAGTTCTATTTTTGGTTCTTTGAGGTATCACCATATTATCACCCATGGAGGTTGCACAAGATAGCCATCCCTCCAACAGTGGAAAAGAGTTTTTTTTTTTTTCTCTGCATCCACACCCGTAGTTGTTGTTTGAGGACTTTTAAGCCATTCTCATTGGAGTTACATGATATCTCATTATGGTTTTCACTTGCATTTCCCTAATGATTACAGATGTTGAGGATTTTTTCATTTATTTGTTGGCCATTAGTCTTTCTTCATTTGAAAAATTTTTGTTCATGTCTTTTTGTCTACTTTCTAATGGGGTCACTTGGTTGTTCCTTGTTGATTTGCTTGGATTCATTGTAGATTCTGCTTATCAGGCCTTTATCATGTGTATAGCATGTGAATATTTTCTCTCATTTTAGATGTTGTCTATTTACTTTGTAGATTGCGTCCTTGGCTGCAGAAGCTTTTTAATTTGATCAGGTCACATTTATTTATTTTTGTTCTTGCTGTGATTGCTTTGGGGGTCTTCTTCAGGAATTCTTTGTCTAGGTTGGTATCTATAGGAGTTTTTCCAATATTGTCTTCTAGGATTATTATAGTTTCATGACTTAGATTTAAGTCTTTCATCCTCCACGAGTTATTTTTTGAGAAAAATTTCTGTGCATGTCTTTTGCTCAGATTTTAAAGGGGTTGTTTGATCTTTTCTTGTTGATTTGCTTGAGTTTTATGTAGATTCTGGTTATAGCCCATTTTCAGATTCATAGCATGCAAATATCTTATCCCATTCTGAAGACTGTCTCTGTGCTTTGATGAATGTGTCCTTAGATGTGCAGAAACTTTTAAACTTAATCAGGTCCCATTTATTTATTTTTGTTGTTGCTGCTGTTGCAAGTGGGATCTTCTCTAAAATTATTTCCAAATGCCAAAAATATTACAAGTTCTTTGCACCTTTCTTCTAGGGTTTTTATACTTTCATGTCTTAGATTTAAATATTTTATCCATCATGAGTTAATATTTGTAAGTGGAAGTGCAGGTCCAGTTTCAGTCGAACCAGTTACTCTAGGACATATATTCACCAGTGTATGATTTTGTTTGCTTTGTCAAAGTTTATATGGTAATATGAGGTTTTTTCTTCTCTAGCTCTCTGTTTTGTTCTATAGTCTGTGTCTCTATTTTTATGCCAATACCAAGCTGTTTAGATTACTATAAATTTGTAGTATGACCTGAAGTCTGACAAAGTGATGCCTCCAGATTTTCTCTTATTTCATGGAATTGTATTACCTATTTGTGGTTTTTCTTGGTTCATATGAAATGTAGAACCATTTTTTCAAGATCTTCAAGGCATGAGTTGGTATTTTAGTGGGGATTATGTTAAATCTGTGGATTGCTTTGGGTAGTATTGACATTTTAACAATGAATTTAACAATGTTAATTCTACCATATCTTGATCATGATATGTTTATTCTTCTGTCTGTTAGCATCCTGTGCTATTTCTTTTCTCAATGTTTTATATTTCGCTCTGTAGATGCCCTTCGTATATTTTGTTAAATATATTCAGAGGTTCTTAATTTTCTTTGATGGTACTGTGAAGGTATTGTTTCTTTGGTTTGAATGTCAGCTTTACTGTTGTTGGCATATATGAATTTATGTACATTGCTTTTATATCCAGAGAGTTTGATATCTTTCTTCATCAGTTCCAGGAGTCTCATGTTTGAGTACCTTGGGTTTTCTAAGTATAACATCTTATCCTCAGCAAAGAGTGATAATTTTATCTCCTCTGTCCCCATTTGGATAGTCTTGATATCATTCTCTTGCCTCAGTGCATTGGCTAGGATTTCCAGCACTATGTTAAATAGTAATGGTGATAGTGAACATCCTTGTTTGGTTTCTTTTCTAAGCAAGAATGCTTTCAGTTTTTCTCAGTTTAATATGATATTGGTTGTGGGTGTGTTGTAGATGGATTCTATCAATTTAAGGAATGTTCCACTTATGCCAATTTTCTAGAGTGTTCTAATCAAAACAGAATATTGAATTTTGTCAAATGCTTTTTCTGCATCTATTGAGAAGATCATATAGTTTTGTTTTTAACTTCTGTTTATGTGGTGAATTACATTTATAGATTCGCATTTATTAAACCAGGCTTGCTTCCTTGGCATGAAGAGCACCTTTGTAGTAGTCAGTGATGGCACTTTTTATTTATGTAGTATTCATTGTGATTTCCCTTTGTTCATTTCTGACTGAGATCTTACTTTTCTGTTTCCAGTTAATCTGGCTAAGGATTTATCAATTTTGTTTCTTTTTTCAAAGAAACAACTTTTTGTTCGTTAATCTTCTGAATGTTTTTTGACCACATTAATAAGGTCCAAATTATAATAGACAAATGTAGATTTTTTTTCATATTTTTTACACAAAACACTCAGAAATTCCCAAAAGTGATTCTTAAAACAATCTCTCTTTATCCCAGACCTGGTGTTAATTAAAGGGAGTGGAACAGTTTAAATTGAAGACTGTGAATGCTGCTAGGGGAAGGTTGTCCAATCTGTGGCACATGCTGATTTAGTAAGGACTTTTTTTGCTTATCGTAGTGTCGGGTATCATGAAAAGTATGCACAAACCTTTTTTTTTCGCTAATCAGTTTTATTTAGCATGTGTTTTTAATGGTGGTCCAGGACAACTCTTATTCATCCAATATGTGGCAGAGAAAAATAAAAATTGGACTCCCTTGTTCTAGGGAAAGATTTTAAAATTATTTTGTTAAGTGAAAAAGAGCCAAGTACAAAAAAGTGATATAGTATATGAAAAAAAGTTTCTGCATTCTCCAAAAGGATACCAATGGAATGTGCATACCTGAAAGGATGAATGTATGAGGAGAATGACTTTCATTTGTCATTTTATAAATTTCTGTAGTGTTTGTTTTTAATATGTATATGTATTATATTTATTTAATGAACACTTAAAGGTGAATTTATGTTATCCTTCTGTGAAAAATTTTCAATGGTATATTCCATGTTTTCCTAAGCTGTTGAGAACTTAAATAAATGGGTTATATAATATTGTATAAAACTCCCATAAAAATTTCATGAGTAAATGGGTGGCAGCTAATCTATTACAGACTTCCTTTCTTTCTTCTTCTTCTTTTTTTTTTAAGTCGCACTCAACTCTTTAGAAGTGATTTATTAAGGCTGAGTATGGAGGCTCATGCCTATAACCCTAGCACTTTGGGAGGCCAAGGCAGGGGATTGCTTGAGACCAGGAATTTGAGACTAGCATGAGCATTATAGCAATACCTTGGTCTCTGCAAAAAAATGAAAGAAAAGTAAATTAGTTAGTCATGGTGGTGTGTGCCTGTAGTTCTAGCTAATTGGGAGGCTGAGGCAGGGAAATTGGTTGAAGTTTGAAGTTGTAATGAGCTAATATGATGCCACTACATTTTAGCTGAGGCAATAAGAGTGAGAATCTGTGACAAAAAATATGGTGACTTATTAGAAATGGAGTAGATTTTTACAAATTATTAGTAACAATGTGATGCAGTGAAAAGAGCAATGGTCTGGGAGTATCATCCTGGCCAACCTGGATACCTGCAGCCTAATACTCAGCAGTCTTTTGTGTTAAAAGAAAGAGGTGACTAGTCCATCTTTAAGAAAATCTCCCATTTTATAATTCTAGGATGCTAACCATAATTTATAGAAAGCAAAGGGTTTATGCTAATTTGAGTTAGGTGAACCATTTTAAAGATTTCTAATATCCTACATGATATTATATAATAAGTAAGAATGCCCACTGTCAGCAAAAGCATCTTACAGCAGGACGCGGACTAATAGTACCTATACAGAGATTTAGGTGATTGAAGTAGATAGAATAATGGTCCTCCCAAAGATTTCTTAATCCCTGAAACCTATGACTATGTTACCTAATACAGGAAAAGGGACTGCAAAATCCCTTTTGCTGAAGTGATTAATTATAGGATCTTGGGAATGGAGATTATCCTGGATTATCCAGTATAATCACAAGGGTCCTTATAAGAGGGCGGTAGGAGGGTCAGAGCCAGAGAAGGAGGTGTGACAATGGAAGCTGAGGTCAGACAGTCAGAGACAGATTAGAAGATGCATTACTTCTGGCTTTGAAGATAGAGGAAAAGGCCATGGACTAGAGAATGTAATCAGCCTCTGGAAGCCCAGAAAGGCAAAGAAATGGGGTTTCCCTTCCTTCAGAGGAGTACAATCCTGTTGACACCTTGATTTAAGCCCAGTTGAAACCCCTTTTGGACTTTTGATCTCTGTAACAGCAAGATAATAAATTTGTGTGGCTTTAAGCCACTAAGTTGTAGTAATTTGTTAGAGCATCAGTAGGAGACTTATATGGTGATTTATATCTAAAATTAAAATTTGAGGGTCATGTAAACTTTTGTACATGTTTCCTTTTTAAAAAAATTAATTTGATTTTACTTTTTTGAGACAGAGTCTTACTCTGTCATCCTGGGTAGAGTTCTATAGAGTGATTAGAGTCACAGCAATCTCAGTCCTCTGGGTTCAAGCATGTCTCTTGCCTCAGCTTCCCAAGAAGTTGGAACTGCAGACACCTGCTATCGACCCTGACTAGTTTCTCCATTTTTAGTGGAGATGGGGTCTTGCTCTTGCTCAGGCTGGTCTTGACTTTCTGAGCTCAAGCGATCCACTTGCCGTGGCCTTCCAGAATACTGGGATTATAGGTGTGAGCCACAGCATCCAAATGTTTCCCCCTCCTTTTTTTTTTAATTGTTGGAGAGTCATTGAGGGTACAAGAAACTAGGTTACACTGATTGCATTTGTTAGGTAAAGTCCCTCTTACAATTGTGTTTTGCCCCCCAAAGGTTCCCCTTTTTATTTATTTATTTTTTCAATTAACATGTATTTTATTATTCTTCATTACATTATTACCCCTCACCCCCTAGTGGTAAGACAGAAATTATTCACAGAAAAGAATACAGAAAACACTAAGGCTCCTGGTAGAGGGAGAGAATTCTAGTGGGGAGAGAGAAGCTCTCTCCATTTCTTTCCCGGTCTTTCCGCATCTCCTCCTTTAGGCCTTTAGTCCCAGGGTATATATAGGTGTATGGGTTCCTTGGCCAGGAAACGAATGAATACAGTCCCTTCCTCCAGGGGTAAGGTGAATGAATGTATCAATGAATGGATATAGTCCATTCATGGAATTGAGGCCTAGGAAATTCACAAGAAATTGACCTAGGTATAGGAGATGGGGGTTCCACATTTAGTCCTAATTTGAAGTGAAGGAGACACCAAGGACAGGTGTCTCCTCAGCAGTTGTCAGCCTTTTTGGCAATTGGAGCCTCTGGTGGAGGTTGGAGGTCCCCCTCCTTGCCTGTCATCCAGCCCGCTGGCTCTTCAGCTGGCTGCCACACCACCGACACTGCCAAGGAGGAGACGGCAGGTCCACCAGCCCTGCTGAGCTGGCTAGGGCGCCAATTGTCCTGCATCAATTCTCCCTCTCTGAGTAGAAACTCCAACTGCTGTTAGGGAAAAGGGGTGAAGACTCGATCTAACTGCTTCCTGCTGAATCGGGCGATGATAGAAGGGGGCAGTTGG
>CAUYON010115024.1:0-37161 GCA_963573935.1 Arctocebus calabarensis | reverse complement strand
AAAACCATCCCCTTTCAACTATCCCAGCTCACTTTTCAAAGAATGAACCTTATTTCTGAGAAATATGGCTATAGATAGTTTTTATTTTTCTCTTTCCCCAATGGTACCTGTGGCTCATCGAGTAGAGCTCTGGCCCCATATGCCAAAGGTGGCGGGTTCAAACCCAGCTCCATACTAAAAAAAAAAAAAAAAAAGCAACCTGTAAATAAATAAATAAAAAATCAAAAGAAAGAAAAAATAAACATAAATTAAAAATTTAGCCAGGCATGATGGTAAGCACCTTTAGTTCCAGCTATTCAGGAGGCTGAGGTTGGAGAAACACTTGAGCTCAGGAATTTGAGGCCACAGTGATCTATGATTGTGCCACTGCCTCCAGCATGGGCAACAGAGCGAAACCTTTTCTTAAACAAACAAAGGAACATGCTGGTACATGCTACAACATGAATGACTCTTGCCATGCTAAGTGAATGGAGCCAGTCACACGATACCACAAGGTGTAGGATTCCAGATGGGTAGTTGCTTAATTCTTTTGAGGGGTAGAGGAGCGATGAGGAGTGACCGCTAATGGGAAAGGTCTTCCTCCTAACGGAAACACAAATGTCCTAAAATTAGATTGCAATAAAGGTTACACAACTTGTGGACATACTAAAAAATTGTATTGTACATGCGTACACTTTACATGGGTGATTTGTACGCTCTATCAATTATATTTTCTTTATTAAAGCCATTAAAAATGATTTGTGGTTGACACATTCACAATGAACGTTCATCAAACCATAAGTGGGTTATTGTTTGGGTTACATGATACTGCCATGATTTTCTTCCGATTGTCTTTTCCTTCCTGTTCTCCATGTGTTCCTCTTTACCCTGTTTTTATTTATTATTTATCTACTTATTCATTTATTTTTGAGACAAAGTCTCACTTGGTCACTCCCAGTAGAGTGCCAAGGAGTCAAATGCCTGAGCTCAAGCAATCTACCAGCCTCCCAGGCTGCTAGGATTGCAGGTGTGAGTCCCCATTGCTGTCCATTTACCCTGCTCTTAGAATGTAATTTTTCTCATTCCTTCTCTCTTAGACTCTATAGTCAAACCTTGAAAAACATTATATATGTCCAGACTTCAAGGGCCATTTACATCTGCTAGTCTTTCTAGCTCAGAATTTTTTGCTTTTCTACGTCCCTGTATAACCAACTGCCTATTAGAAATATCCATTTAGAAATTCCAAATGTTGGTGGCACCTGTGGCTCAAGGAGTAGGGCGCCTGTCCCATATACTGGAGGTAGCAGGTTCAAACCCGGCCCCAGCCAGTAACTGAAAAAAGAAAAAATGTTTTGGCGGCGCCTGTGGCTCAAAGGAGCAGGGCGCCAGCCCCATATACTGGAGGTGGTGGGTTCAAACCCAGCCCTGGCCAACAACTTAAAAAAAAAAAATTCCAAATGCAATCTAAATGGATTCTACTTCTTATTAAATCACAATTCCTCAAATACCTTCTAAATGTATTCTTTCTGTAAATGGCACCAAATTCCTAACAGATGCTCAAGTCAGATGTCTGGGAATTAACGGAGACCTCCCTCTCCTCTACCACCCATATTCACCTGGTCATTTGGTTTGTTCTACTTCTTCAATACCATCCATATTTGCGTGGTGGTCTCCATCTTACCAACTTCTGTATTCCTCTGTATCCCTCCCAAATTCAAGTGGTCATCATTTCCCAGTTGTATCAATACCAGCTTTTCCCTCAATTTTTAAAATTTCAAAAAAAATTTTTTGTTGTTGTTGCAGTTTGGCCAGGGCTGGGTTCCCGTCACCCTCAGTTTATGGATCCAGCTACCCTACTCACTGAGCCACAGACACCGCCCTAAAATTTCAAACTGTTAAGGGAGTACAGTGTTTTTGTTACAAAAATATCTCATATAGAGCTGGTTGCAGTGGCTCACACCTATAATCCTAGCACTCTGGGAGGTTGAGGCAGGTGGATCACTTGAGCTCAAGGGTATAAGACCAGCCTAAGCAAGAGTGAGACCCTGTCTCTACTAAAAAATGAAAACTGGAAAAAAAAAAATGAAAAACTGAGGCAAGAAGATCATTTGAGCCCAAGAGTTTAAGGTTGCTGTGAGCTATGATGCCACAGCATTCTACTAAGGGCAACAAAGTGAAACTCTGACTCAAAAAAAAAAAAAAATCAGGTGGTGCCTGTGGCTCAGTGAGTAGGGCGTCAGCCCCATATACTGAGGGTGGCGGGTTCGAACCTGACCCCAGCCAAACTGCAACAAAAAAATAGCTGGGCGTTGTGGCAGATGTCTGTGGTCCCAACTACTCAGGAGGCTGAGGGAAGAGAATTGCCTAAGCCCAGGAGTTGGAGTTTGCTGTGAGCTGTGACGTTACAGCACTCTACCGACAAACTGGGACTCTGTCTCTAAAAAAAAAAGCAAACCTCCTTTTCAATCCATCATCCAGCTGAAACCAGGATGATCTATAATCTACATCTCTGACCATCTCCGTTCCTTGGTCATAATTCTTTCTTTTGTTTGTTTGTTTTTGAGACAGAGCCCCAAGCTGTCACCCTGGGTAGAGTGCTGTAACATCACAGCTCACAGCAACCTCCAACTCCTGGACTCAAGCGAGTCTCCTGCCTCCGCCTCCCAAGTTGCTGGGACTACAGGCGCCCACCACAACGCCATTTTTTTGGTTGCAGCCGTCATTGTTGTCCAGCAGGCCCAGGTTGGATCTGAACCCGCCAGCTCAGGTGCAAGTGGCTGGCGCCCCAGCCTGCTGAGCCACAGGCACTGAGCCCTTGGCCATAATTCTTAATGGTTCCTTTAGTTAGGATAAAACCTAACTCCTCGACAAAGCATGTCTTCAGTTCCCTCTTTCTTTGGCATTTCACTTAGATTCCTTTGGGGAAATTTCTTTTCCCTCACTGTGACCAGTGTTGATAGGTCAATAAATCAAGGCACCCTGGACGGGTGGGGACATGACCAGTTATTTGTGTCAGTATCTTAAATCGTGTGTCAAATTAGCAGGAATGGTAAAAATATATATTGGCACTCACTCCTTTGGACGACTGAGTTGTTCCTGCTACCTAGAGTTCTGCAGTAGCCCTCGATCCTTTGTCCAAGCCTAATTCTCTAGGCTTTCCTGAAAATTCAGTAAGCCACGCATTTTTCCAATAAATTCCTTTCTTGTTTATCTTATGGAAGTCAATTGTTTTGCTTATGACCAATAAACTATCACAGATACAAGGACCTTTTCTATTTCCCACATAGGGTATGCCAGCTCCCTCTAGTTCTTACTCAAGGAGCACCCTTCCCTAACCTCTTACCAAGCCACTGGCACACATCACACTTCCAGGGCAAGGACAATCTCCTATTCAAGGCTACTCTGTTTTCCCCTATATCCCGTCAATGTGTTAGTATTCTTTGAACATAATCATTATTATTATTATTATTTTTTTAAGACAGAGCCTCAAGCTGTCACCCGGGATAGAGTGCCGTGGCATCATACCTCACACCAACCTCCAATTCCTGGGCTCAAGCGAGTCTCCTGCCTCCGCCTCCCAAGTAGCTGGGACTACAGGCACCCACCACAAAGCCCGGCCATTCTTTGGTTGCAGCCGTCATTGTTGTTTGGCGGGCCCAGGCTGGATTCGAACACACCAGCTCAGGTGTACGTGGCTGGCGCTTTAGCCTGTTGAGCCACAGGCGTCGAGCCGAACATAATCATTATTTCAATTATACTTTTTTTACATGTCTCCCACTAGACTAAGATCTTTGAGAGTAGGGACTGTTTTTCTCCAATCAGTCCAGTGTCTGCCCCCAAAAAGCATGTCAAAATGTGTGCTAATGAACGCACAGAATAAATAAAGGTTTCTCCAACAGACACTGTAGTACAGCAGCTTTTCTTCCATGGCTCAGTGGTCTGTTCCTTTTTTATTTTTATTTACTTCTTTATTTATTATTTAATTTATTTTTCAAGACAGAGTCTCACTTTGTCACCCTGGGTAGAATGCTATGGCGTCATAGCACACAGCAACCTCAAATTCCTTCACTCAAGGGATCCACTTGTCTAAGCCTCCCAAGTAGCTGGGACTACAGGTGCCCACCACAACACCAGGCTAATTTTTAGAGATGGGGTCTTGCTCTGGTTCAGACTGGTCTCAAACTCACGAGCTCAGGCAATCCACCTGCCTTGGCCTCCCAGTGTGCTAGGATTACAGGCATGGGCCACTGCGCCTGGCCACAATAGTTTTGATTACTGTTGCTTTATAGGGCGCCTGTAGTCCCAGCTACTTGGGAGGCTGAGGCAAGAGGATTGCTTGAGCCCAAGAGTTTGAGGTTGCTGTGAGCTAAGACGCCACCGCACTCTACTGAGGGTGACAAAGTGAGACTCTGTCTCAAGAAAAATCAAAATAAAATAAAAGCTGCCAGTTTGGGGGAATAGGACTGAGGTTAAGAAAGGACAAGGGTGTGCTTGCTTCTAAAAGATGGGCTGAGAAAGAGTTTCCATTTTTCCAGCATCAACATTTTATTTCAATGGCATCTTAAAAAGCAAACGCTGGATGACATCCCAACAAATTACACAATAAAGAAGAAAGTTTTTTCTCCTTATTTCCTTCATTCCTGGAATTTGCCATTTTGGCTCTTCCTAAGGAATGTTTCATTAGATTTTGTTTCCATTACAAAACTCTTATTTAAAATACTCAGCGTTTATCCATTGGGTGGCTTTCAAGTTATAAACAACAATGCATTTGGGGAATTTGAGCTCTCAGGAATGTGGAAGTGTCTCATCCTAACCAGAGAGGCTACTGTTGCAATGTGGAGAGATCAGCAACATGAGGCTTAGTTACTGGCCCTCTAGTTTACCTAGAAATTAGATCCCTTTCATCAGCTGCCCCACGTTTACCAGTTTACCTTCTGGTTCACTGGGGATAAAGAGGAAAAAAATTAAGTATTAAAAGTGGCCAAATGGTTTGGCGCCCATAGCTCAGTTGTGAGGGGGCCAGCCACATACACTGAGGCAGGCAGGTTCCAACCTGGCTAGGCCTGCTAAACAACAATGACAACTGCAACAACAACAAAAAAAAATGGGGGGTGGCACCTGTAGCTCAGTGGGTAGGGCGTCAGCCCCATATACTGAGGGTGGCGGGTTGGAACCCAGCCCCAGCCAAACTGCAAAAAAAAAAAAAAAAATAGTTGGGCGTTGTAGTGGGTGCCTGTAGTCCCAGCCACTCGGGAGGCTGAGGCAAAAGAATCACCTAAGCCCAAGAGTTGGAGGTTGCTGTGAGCTGTGGACGCTACAGCACTCTACTGAGGGTGACAAAGTGAGACTCTGTCTCAAAACAAACAAAAAAATACCGAGCATTGTGGAGGCCACCTGTAGTCCCAGCTACTTGGGAGACAGAGGAAAGAGAATCGCCTAAGCCCAAGAGTTACAGGTTGCTGTGAGCTGTGACATACCAGCACTCTACTGAGGGCAACATAATGAGACTCTGTCTAAAAAAAAATTTTTTAAAGGGGGGCATTCATAGCTCAGTGGGTAGGGTGCCGGCCACATCCACTGAGTGTGGCACGTTCAAACCTGGTCTGGGCCAGCTAAAACAACAATGACAACTGCAACCACAACAACAAAAATATAGCTGGGTGTTGTGGCTGGCACCTTGCTACTTGGGAGGCTCAGGCAAGAGAATCGCTTAAGCCCAGGAGTTGGAGGTTGCTGTGAGCTGTAATGCCATAGCACTCTACCCAGGGCAACAGCTTGAGATTGTCTCAAAATAAATAAATTAATTAATTAATAAAAGTGGCCAAACTGCAGCTTTTATTGGGCATAGTGGCTCATGCCTGTAATCCCAGTGCTTGGGAGGCCAAGGCAGGTAGATTGCCTGAGCTCACAGGTTCGAGAGCAACTAAGCCAGAATGAGACCCTGTCTCTAAAAATAGTCGAGTGTTGTGGTAGGTGCCTGTAGTCCGAGCTACTTGGGAGGAGGCTGAGGTAAGAGGATTGCTTGAACCCCAGAGTTTGAGGTTGCTGTGAGCTAAGATGCCAAGGCACTCTACTGAGGGTGACAAAGTAAGACTCTGTCTCAAAAAATAAATTAAATAAATAAAATAAAAGTAGCTGGCTTTGGGGAATAGGACCCCTTAAGAAAGGATAGGGGTGTGCTTGCTTCAGCAGCACATATACTAAAATAGGAACAATTCAGAGATTATTATGGCCATCCCAAAAGGGGAAAAAAGATGGGCAAAGGGATATTTATTTTAATTATAAGTCCTTGTGTTCCCATTATTTTACAAAGGCATAAACTATGTTCGTGAACTCATCCTAGAGAAAGTACTACAAACCTCATTGATGAATATCAGTACTGTCACCAGATAACCAACAGGACCACAGTGATACTCAGCAATGAGGTATGTAGCACTTTTTCTAGGACGAGTTTGTGAACTTGTCTGAACTCATATGAGCTTATGCACATATTCACTGTTTCTTTTAGATTTGTGTGTAATGGCCAGGTTAAGTGGTTCATACCTGTAATCCTAGCACTCTGCGAGGCTGAGGCTAGTGGATCACCTGAGCAAGAGCTAGACAAGAGGCCCCCACACACACTAAAAATGGGGAAAGCTAGCCAGTCCTACTGGGGGATGCTTCTAGTCCCAGCTACTTGGGAGCCCGAGACAAACGGATCACTCGAACCTAACAGTTGAGGCTGCTGTGAGCTATAATGCTACTGCCTTCTTCCCCGGGGAACACAGTCAGACTCTTATCTCAAAAATATATATATATTTGTGGTTCAGCGCCTGTGGCTCAAGTAGCTAAGGCACCAGCCACATATACCTGAGCTGGTGGGTTCGAATCCAGCCCGGGCCCACCAAACAACAATGACGGCTGCAACCAAAAAATCGCCAGGCGTTGTGGGCGCCTGTAGTCCCAGCTACTTGGGAGGTGGAAGCAGGAGAATCACTTGAGCCCACGAGTTGGAGATTGCTGTGAGCTGTGATGCCACGGCACTCTACCCAGGGGGACAGCTTGAGGCTCTGTCCAACTATATTTTGTTTATCCAACTATAATAGTGACAAATGTTTGCTCCTTCTGTTCTTTGATAATGTTTGACAAAATGCTGTGCCCCTAAGAATTATTTCCCCTATACCCTCTAGACCAGTGACTTCTGAATTTTTTTTTTTTTTAATTGAGACAGAGTCTCAAGCTGTTGCTCCGGGTAGAGTGCTATGGCACCATAGCTCACAGCAACCTCCAACTCTTGGGCTCAAGCAATCCTCTTGCCTCAGTCTTTCTATTCTTAGTAAAAACAAGGTCTCTCTTTTGCTCAGGCTAGTCTCAAACTTGTGAGCTGAAGCAATCCACCCACCCACAGTATATTTATTTACTTATTACGTAGATATTTTTAATGTGTCTCAACAATATCTTGAAGTTTTTTGTTTTTTTTTTTTTTGAGACAGAGTCTCACTTTGTTGCCCTGGGTAGAGTGCTGTGGTATCATAGTTCCCAGCAACCTCAAACTCCTGGGCTTAAGCAATTCTCTTGCCGCAGTCTCCCAAGTAGCTGAGATAGGGGTCTGCCACAACACCTGCTATTTTTAGAGGCAAGTTCTTGCTCTGGCTCAGGGTGGTCTCGAACTCATGGGCCTTGGCCTCCCAAGTGCTGTGATTACAGGCGTTAGCCACCGGGCCTGGCCTTATCTTGCAGTTTTCTTTTTTTTTCAGTTTTTTTCGCAGGGCCAGGTTTGAACCTGCCACCTTCGGTGTATAGCGCCAGTGCCCTACTCCTCTGAGCCACAGGTGCCGCCCAGTTTTTTTTTTTTTTTTTGAGACAGAGCCTCAAGCTGTCTCCCTGGTTAGAGAGCCATGGCATTACAGCTCACAGCAACCTCCAACTCCTGGGCTTAAGCGATTCTCTTGCTTCAGCCTCCCAAGTAGCTGGGACTACAGGTACCCATCACAACACCCAGCTATTTTTTGGCAGGCCTGGGTTAGATTTGAACCTGCCAACTCCAATGAATGTGGCCTGGTGCCTTAGCCTCTTGAGCTATAGGCGCCAAGCCTCTTGCAATATACAACTCTTTTTTTTTTTTTTTTTTTTTTGCAGTTTTTGGCCAGGGCTGGGTGGGAACCTGCCACCTCCGGCATAGTCCAGCGCCCTACTTCTTTGAGCCACAGGCGCCACCCGCAATACACAACTCTTGCATATATCTTGTCAAATGTATCCCTAAGGATATCATTAGGGCATTATCGTAAGTGGTATTGTTTTTAAATTTCAATGTCTGTTCATTCCTAAGTAGTTGTTATACATTTAAATTTTGTATACTGTATTAGACATTGTATCATGTGACCTTGCTAAATTCGATTATGAGTTCTAGTACCTGTCTTATAGATTCCATAGGTTTTTATATGTATATGATCATGTCATCTCCAAATACAGTTTTACATTTTTTTCTTTCCAATCTATATGCCTTTTATTTTTCTTGCCTTATCGCACCAGTTAGTACTAATACAGTACAACGATATACTGAAGCAGTAAGAAGATCCTTCTTTCTTTTTTCCTCAACATCCTGTAATGCACAGAAAGATATCCTTTCATTATTCTCAATCATTTTTTTTTCTTTTTTGAGATGGATCCTTACGCTGTTGCCCTGGGTAGAGTGCTGTGGTATCACAGCCCACAGCAACCTCCAACTTGTGGGCTCAAGCGAGTCTCCTGCCTCCGCCTCCCGAGTAGCTGGGACTACAGGCGCCTGCCACAACGCCTGGCTATTTCTTTTTTGGTTGCAACCGTCATTGTTGTTTGGTGGACCCAGGCTGGATTCGAACCCACCAGCTTAGGTGTATGTGGCTGGCGTCTTAGCCACTTGAGCCACAGGCACCAAGCCTAGTCTCAATCTTATTGGAAAGATACTCAGCACTATATTATAAATGTGATGTTAGTAACAGTTTTTTCCTAATTTTTTTATTGTGGTAAAATGAATATAATATAAAATTTACCATCTTAGCCATTTTAAAGTGTACAGTTTAGTGATTTTAAGTACATTCATTTTGTTGCATGACCATTACATCAACCATCTCTAGAACTCTCATCTATATTAATTAAACATTAACACCCTATTCTCCCCAAACCTGGCCCATGACAACCACCATTCTACTTTCTGCCTATATCAGTTTGATCACACTTAGGGTTTCATATTAATGAGATCATATAGTATTTGCCATTTTGGACTGACTTATTTCACTTAGCATATGTTCTCAAAATTCATCCATATTGTAGCATGTGTCAGAATTTCCTTCCTTTTTAAGGCAGAGTAACATTCCATTTCTGTATATACTACATTTTACTTATCCATTCATTCACCCATTGATCAACATTTGGGCTGCTTTCATGTTTTAGCCATTATGAATAATGCTGCTATGAACAGAGATATACAGTATCTCTTTAAAACTGGGTTTCTAAGCCAGGTGTGGTGGCTCACGCCTGTAATTCTAACACTTTGAGAGGCTGAGGTGGGTGGATTGCTAGAGCTCAGGAGCTCAAGGCCAGATGAAGCAACAGTAAAACCCAATATTTACTAAAAAGTACAGGCCAGTGTGGTAGCTCACGCCTGTAATCTCAGCTCTTGGGAGACCAGGGCAGTGGATTGCCTGAGCTCACAGGTTTGAGAACAGCCTAAGCCAGAGTGAGACCTCATCTCTAAAAAATAGCTGGACATGTGGCAGACACCTGTCATCCCAGCTACTTGGGAGGCTAAGGCAAGAGAATCACTTAAGCCCAAGAGTTTGAGGTTGCTGTGAGCTATGACGCCATAGCACTCTACCAAGGGTGACAAAGTGAGACTCTGTGTCCAAAAAAAAAAATAAAAAGAAAAGAAAGGCTTTTAAAAATTTAGGACATATTTCCTGCTAATCTTAGTTTGCTGGGGTGTTTTAATCATAAATAAAAGCACAGTTTTAAGTTGTTTTCTGTAACTATTGAGATATGTAGATACATTTGATTACAACCATGTAGTATTAAAAAAATCCTACCTATAGAGACTCGAATTTATAAAAAATGTTACCTGCATTTTCCCTTGGGTTAGAGAAATAAGAGTATATTTTTCCTATTTTCTGAATTTTATTTAATAGTATTTTAAAGTGACATGTTTATTGAAAATATTGGCTGTTAGGGTAGAAAATAGAAAAATACACATCAAAACACAATAAATATATTTACAGTCTAGTTGTAACTATATTTCAAGTGTCTCTGTATATCATGGGAAAGAGAGAATAAAAAGAAAAATGTCGGCTCGGTGCCTGTCGCTCAACGGGCTAAGGCGCTAGCCACGTACACCTGAGCTGACAGGTTCAAATCCAGCCCGGACCTGCCAAACAACAATGACAGCTGCAACCAAAAAATGGCCGGGCATTGTGGTGGGCGCCGGTAGTCCCAGCTACTTGGGAGGCAGAGGCAGGAGACTCACTTGAGCCCAGGAATTGGAGGTTGCTGTGAGCTGTGATGTCACAGCACTCTATCCAGGGTGACAGCTTGAGGCTCTGTCTCAAAAAAAAAAAGAAAAATGTCAGCGGGGTGCCGTAGCTCAGTGGTTAGAGCACTAGCCCCAGGTACCAGGGCTGGCAGGTTCAAACCTGACCTGGGCCTGCTAAACAAAAGCAAAAAAAGAAAAATGTCAAAATGTCACAAAGAATTGTATAAAGTAGGATAATAGTTGAGCATTTCTTTTATTTTCTAAATTTTCTGCAATTATTTGTGCTACTGGGCCTGCTAAACAGGTTGCTGTGAGCTGTGATGCCATAGCACTCTACCCAGGGTGACAGCTTGAGGCTCTGTCTCAAAAAAAAAAAAATGTCAAAATGCCACAAAGAATTGTATAAAGATAGTAGTTGAGCATTTCTTCTATTTTCTAAATTTTTTCTGTAATTATTTGTGTTAGTTTTATAATAAATACCTTTTTCATAAGTGTACCTGGCTGACTCACAGGGAATCAGTTGCATCAGACCCCCTAGTTTACCCTGGGCCTCAGCTCTGCTTGCTGCTGGGATTTGTCTTGTGTCAAGATGACAAGAGGCCTTCAAGGCATTAAATTTTACTGTGTCATAATTTATCAAGCCCACAGATAGGAGGCAAAACTGCTGCAAAGATCTCCCATTCTATCATTGAAAGAACACAGAAAGACTAAGAAGCCAAGAAACATTGATTCTATTCGCAGTGCTGCATTTTTGTTCAGGAAGGTCATTTAACCTTGTTTCCTAATTCCAATACTAAAGGGTCAGATAACTTGGCAAGTCTCTAGTTGTAGGTCATGTACAGAAAAGTCAGCTGAGTAGGGGAGATGCAGGAAATTAGTGGTAGACTACAGCAGGACTCCAAAGAGTTTGGGAAATCAGGAAGTTTTGTTTATGACCTCTCAAACTAAGAAAATACAGAGTAAGTAAAAAACTCAACAATGGGTTGATAGAAAAACCCAGGATTTCTCAAAATTCTCGGCAAGATTTAGTTAGACAAAAAATCTGAGTAATGGCACAGAACACTACCAGCAGGGCTTGAATAACCTAGGGATTTTTTTACACTCTAGCAAAGAACAGAACTTGACGGCAGGTTCTAACCACACATGAGCAGAATTTAGGTAGGCACTCCAGGCTAGAATGGAGAAGTGAAAAAAAAAATAGTTTCTTGTATGTGTTTCACTGAGAGAATACTAAGATGAAACTCAAAGGCTCATTTAGTTTGGAGAGTCCAAGTACTTTTCAAACACATTATCTAATAGAACATTCTAAAATGATGGCAATGTTCTAAATCTGTGCTGTTCAATAGGGTAGCCTTTTGAGTACTGAAAATGTGGGAAGTGCAAATGAGAAATGGAATTTTTTTTAGGCTAGTCAAGTGAAATAGCTAAGGAATGGCATTTTTAATTTATTTCACTTTAATAAACTTAATTTGAAATTAAATAGCTACATATGGCTAATGCCTACCACACCAAACAATATAGCAAAGGTCCCAGGTTTTTTGTTTGTTTGTTTTTGAGACATGGTCTTTCTATGTCACCCTCAGCAGAGTGCAATGGGTCACAGCTCAAAGCAACCTCAAACTCTTGGACTTTAAGCCATTCTCTTGCCTCAGCTTCCCCAGTAGCTGGGATTACAGGCGCCCACCACAACGCCCAGGTATTTTTTTGTTGTTACAGTTGTCATTGTTGTTTAGCAGGCCCAAGCCAGGTTTGAACCCACCAGCCTCTGTATATGTGGCCGGCGCCCTACCCACTGAGCTACGGGTGCTGCCCCAAACAGTTTTTATTTATTTATTTTTAATACTTAGAGACAGGGTCTTACTCTGTCACCCAGGCTAGAGTGCAGTTTATAGTTTAATGCAGCTTTAAACTCCTGGGCTTAAAGGCTCCCCCTGCCTTAGTCTCCAAAATTGCTGGGATTACACATGGGAGCCACCGTACCTGGCCTTGTTGTTCTTTTTAAGTATAGTCAGAAACTTATATAATAAAAGAAAAATTCTTTATTTAATATGAAGATTACTACATTGTACTTCGTAGCAATACTAACTTCCACAGTTACCATCTCTGTACATTGAACACTCCTTAAGTGGACCTAATTTTCATAGACCAGACATACACCATATGTATGTATCAGTACAGTAGGCCTAGTTCCTTATGTTGACCACCTCTCTATATTGATTGGTTTGTTTCAGTCCCTTGAGTGGTCAACTTACAGAGGTATGTATATGTATTGTAAGTGGTCGCTTAATACTAGCACAAGAAGCTAAATCAATTCTAGGAATTCATGCCATTTCCAGAGTATATTTAGATTAGCCACATTCTGGACTCAGCCTGAAGATGCATATACCCAAGATGAACCAGTAACCATGTTGGGCTCAAGTCACTTTCTAAACTAAGGGTAAAGTGAGACAAGAAAACTTCAAGGCTGAGCCAACCGCTCTTGGACCTGTGAGTATCTTAAACTCAGACTAGATCTGAGCTCTGGAGTTTATAAGAGTGCAGAAATTCTTTCAAGAGCACTCAGAATAGAATCAACTGGTTGAGACAAGGGTGTTCTGGCTCTTGGACTATCTGTCAGTGTACAAGGTAACAGAAAGTTAGAGTCCTGTAACAGCATAAAATTACAGATTTATAAACTGGACACTAAACATAGAAATCTAGACATTTCTTCTTATTCTTATCTGATTAAGAAAAGTGAGAGATAACCTAATGTCAAAACAGGTTTATTAATCATTTTGCACAAAAGAATATCAGTACTTGTAAGTACTCAACATAAAAAAAACTCAGCACAAGCTATCTTTCACTGTAAGAAAGAATACAGACGGACTCAGAACAAAAAGAATGGAGTCAAACTTCAAGTTTATATAATAGACATATTATATATGGGTCCCTGCTCAGGGTCCCTGCTTTGTTAGAAATATGGACAAACCTTCTAAAAGTAAATGAAATAAAAGAAATTAAAACTAAGGCGTCAATAAAAACTAAAGATGTTGATTTATGCAATTATTATTTGTCTATGACATGACACAGAACATTCAAAATTCAAACATAAATCTAATATTTTAAAATAAAAAAACTTATTCTAAAACAGAAGAGCAATTTTAAAAATGGGAGAAAGTTGTCAGGTACCAACTTTTTTTTTTGAGACAGAGTTTCACTATGTCGCCCTCAGAAGAATGCTGTGGTGTCACAGCTCACAGCAACCTTAAATTCTCAGGCTTAAGCGATTCTCTTGCCTCAGCTTCCCAAGTAGCTGGGACTACAGACACCTGTCACAATGCCCCCCTATATTTTTGTTGCAGTTGTCATTATTGTTTAGCTGGCCCAGGCCGGGTTTGAACTGCCAGCCTCGGTGCATGTGGCCGGCGCCAAAACACTGTGCTATGGGAGCCGAGCCTAGTATAACTTTTTAAAAAACTTATGACTAACAGTTTTATCAACTCCTGTTAAACCAATCTAAAAGCCAAAAAAAAACCAAACCCCAAATTTTGAAATTATGGATTCTTTCTGATACTAAACCCAAGATTGTTTCTTTCTTCAAATCCTCTAAGCCCAAATTATAAGAAATAATTCACTCTGGCCACTGGGAACATTTCTGCACCATAGCATAATCAGAAATTTTACTTCTTCCATTCAATTTATTCATTCCCACTCTAATCCAAATACCAGGAATGCAGGAGTAAACAAGAAGATATAAACTTTCCCGAAGCCTGTGACTGATGCTAAATTTACAATGTGAGAAACTTAAGTACTGTGGAAGGTCCTGATGGCAGGGGAAATGGGCTACCTTTATGGCCTTAACAACAAATTGCAAATCTCTAAGGCTCATTTAGAGAAGGATTGATCCAGGGATCAGTCTTCTCCAAGGCTGGACAGGGAGGAAGTGTGGAAAGCACAGTTTTTCTTAAAGGATGAAAGGCATCACTTGGAAATACTGTGGTTTCCTGAACAAGAGAAGGAGACACTGAAACATCCTGTTTTGAACATTTTAAATCTTCCTTGTTTTCCACCATTAATAACTGTTCTATCTCCTCTTTCAAAGATAAACTTGCCTGCAACTCAGGTTGGGGTATTGTAAAGTTTTCTTTTTGAGTTATTTTCTGGTTCTCTGACCCCTCTGACTCCAGGCAAATGAGTTTGTTGCTGGAATCCTCACTGGCTTCCCCTTCCTTTCTGGGAAGTAGATGTTGAAGTTCTGTAGTTTGTTTACTCTTATATTCTTCTTTCAGAAAATTCATATCCTCAAGATATTCATGAGATGTAAAACTTGGAGATTTATCTGTCCTAGAATTTTTACAAAATAAGAAACCTCTGACTTTCCCTTTTCCTGCTGTTTCGGTCACTAATTTCTTTGGCTGTACCACTGTCCTTATTAAGAGTCCCTGTGCATTCACCCTATATTCTTTTACAGCTCTCTCTCTGCGCTGTTTCTGAAAGTCCTTGAGTTGAAGCAATTCCTCTGGCAGCTCCATACATGTAGGCTAAGAAAATAAAATAAGCACAAGTTTATTATAACTAAGTTTGTGGATATATTACTTAAAATCAATGGTAACTGGGAATTGAGGGTCACAAATGTGCTCTTATAGCACCCTCTAGTGTCTCCAAATATAGTAGTAAATTTTTTTCTTTTTACTCCAGTAAATTTAGCCACACAATAGTACTATATATTTTTTGAGTAATTTAAGTATTTTTTGAAAAGGCAATCAATTTTTTTTTTAAATACAGTCTCACTCTGGGGTCCTGGGTAGAATCTCATGGCATCATTGCTCACAGTACCCTGAAACTACTGGACTCAAGTGATGGTCTTGCCTCAGCCTCCTGAATAGCTAAGACTACAGGCTAGGACTATAGCTGGCACAATGCCTGGCTAGTTATTCTATTTTTAGTAGAGACAGGGTCTCACTCCTGCTCAGGTTGGTCTGGAACTCCTGAGCTCAAGCAATCTACCTGCTACAGTCTCCCAGAGTGTTAGGACGATAGGTATGAGCCACTGAGCCCTGTCCTGCCTCTGAATATATTTTTGTTTTGTTTTGTTTTTGAGACAGAGTCTCACTATGTCACCCTCAGTATAGTGCCATGGCATCACAGCTCACAGCAACCTCAAACTCGGGTTTATGCTCTTGCCTCAGCCTCCCAAGTAGCTGGAACTACAGATGCTCGCCATAACGCCCAGCTATTTTTTATTATGATCGTCATTGTTGTTTGGCAGGCCTGAGCCAGATTCGAACCCACCAGCTACTGAGTATATGGCTGATGCCTTAGCTGCTGAGTTAAAGGCGCCGATCCTGAGTATTTTTGTATTACACAGAAAAGCTTTCTCTACTGTGAGATTTTTTTCTTTTTTTTGAGACAGAGCCTCAAGCTATCACCCTGGATAGAGGCTGTGGCATCACAGCTCACAGCAACTTCCAATTCCTGGGCTCAAGCGAGTCTCCTGCCTCTGCCTCCCAGGTAGCTGGGACTACAGCTACAGGCGCCCACCACAACACCCGGCCATTTTTTGGTTGCAGCCGTCATCGTTGTTTGGTGGGCCCAGGCTGGATTCGAACCCGCCAGCTCAGGTATACATGGCTGGCCCCTTAGCCCATTGAGCCACAGGCGCCAAGCCCCTACTGTGAGATTTTTTAATTTTCTGCTTTTGTCTAGTAATTTTATAATTCCCTGTATTAACATGGAATTTACTGGCTCAGCTAAGGCACCAGCCACATACACCGGAGCTGGCGGGTTCAAATCCAGGCCGGGCCTGCCAAACGATGACTGCTGCAATAAAAAAAAAAAAAAATAGCCAGTGGTTGTGGTGGGCACCTGTAGTTCCAGCTACTTGGGAGGCTGAGGCAAGAGAATTGCTTAAGCCCAAGAGTTTGAGGTTGCTGTGAAGCCAGAGCTCTCTACCAAGGGCAATAGCTTGAGACTCTGTTTCAAAAAACAAAACAAAAACAAAAACAAAAAAATGATAAAATTCAAAGTAAAATTTTAGAATAATTGATAACTAAAAGTACTTACTATCCCATTTATTTATTTAAGTCTTCTGTAATGCCATTCAGTAATATTAAAAAGTTGTCTTCATTAGGTACACTGGCAAATACATGTAATCCCAGTAGCTCAGGAGGTTATGGTGAAGGATAGCTATAGTTTGAGCTCTAAACCAGCCAGGGCAACATAGCAAGACCTTGTTTGTCAAAGAGGTTTAAAAGGGGCAGCGCCTGTGGCTCAGTGGGCAGGGTGCTGGCCCCATATACCAAGGGTGGTGGGTTCAAACCCGGCCCCGGCCAAACTGCAACAACAAGAAAAAGAGCCGGGCATTGTGGCGGGTGCCTGTAGTCCCAGCTACTCGGGAGGCTGAGGCAAGGGAATTGCCTAAGCCCAGGAGTTGGAGGTTGCTATGAGCTGTGTGAGGCCACAGCACTCTACTGTGGGCTATAAGGTGAAACTCCGTCTTTACAAAAAAGAAAGAAAGAAAGAAAAGAAAAGAAGTTAAAAAAAACTGTGATGTAGTATACACACACATTCATGGAATACTATCCAGCCTTAAAAAAAGATGGAGACTTTACATCTTTTGTGTTAACCAGGATGGAGTTGAAACACATTGTTAGTAGATTATCACAAGACTGAAAAAGCAGGTATCCAATGTACTCAATACTAATATGAAGCCAGTAGATGAACAAATATATGCCTACATAAGAGAAAAACTCAATTCAATTCAAGTTGGGAGGAAGGGGAAAGGAGAAGAAGGAGGGGGAATGGTGGGCCCCCATCTAATGGGCATAATGTATATGACACACCTCCCAACTGCAGGGACTTTACCTAACAAACGCAAACATTGTAACCTAATCGTTTGTACCCTCATATTAATCTGAAATTTAAAAAAAAATGTTTTAAAAAATAGCCAGGGCAGGGTGACTCACGCCTGTAATCCCAGCACCCTGGGAGGCCAAGATGGGCTGATGACCTGAGTTCACAAATTTGAGACCAGCCTGAGCTAGAGAGAGAGCCTGCCTCTAAAAAACAAAACAAAACAAAACAAAAAAACAGCAGGGTGTTGTGGCAGGCACCTGTAGTCCCAGCTACTTGGGAGGCTGAGGTAAGAGAATCGCTTGAGCCCAGAAATCTGAGGTTGCTATGAGCTATGATGCCATGGTACTTTACCAAGGGTGACAAAGTGATACTCTGTCTCAAAAATAAATAAATAAATAAACAAAAAATAGCCAGATATGATGGTATATGCTCATAGTCCCATCTACTTGCTGCATGGGAGGCTGAGGCAGGAGGATTGTTTAAGCCCAGGAGTTCAAGGCTGCAGTGAGCCATAAGAACACCACTGTACTCCAGACTAGGCAACAGAGTAAGAGCCCATCTCTTTAAATTAAAAAAAAAAGAAGAAGAAGAAGAAGAAGGCAGCTTCATTCATCTATATATTACACGTTTGTTTTTTCATACTTTTCTTTTTTTTTTTTTGAGACAGTCTCATTTTTTGGCACCCTGGGTAGTGCCCTGGCATCATAGCTCACAGCAACCTCAACCTCTTAGGCTCAAGCAATCTCCTTGCCTCAACCTCCTGACCAGCCCAGACCACAGGCAATTACCACAATGCCTGGATAGTTTTTCCAGAGAGACAGGGTCTTGCACTTGCTTAGGCTGCTTTTGAACTCTTCAGCTCAAACAGTCCACCTGAGTTGGCTTCTCAGAGTACTAGGATTACAGGTGTGAGCCACTGTGCCCAGCCAATATTGAACTTTAAAAAATTGTATTCTAGGCTTGGCTCCTGTAGCTCATTGGTTAGGGCGCCAGCCACATACATCAGGGTTGGGTTCAAACCCAGCCAGGGCCTGCTAAAACAACAATGACAATAGTCACAAAAAAATAGCCTGGCATTGTGGTGGGCACCAGTAATCCCAGCTACTTGGGAGTCTGAGGCAAGAGAATCACTTAAGCCCAAGAGTTTGAGGTTGCTGTGAGCTGTGACACCATGGCGCTCTACATAGGGCAACAGCTTGAGACTACGTCTCAAAAAAAAAAAAATTGTCTTCTACATGCATTACTGATTAAAGCTGGAAAATAGATGGGTAATTTTCTAACACAATAAAAAATATACAAGTTCTTAAGGCTCAGCGCCTGTGGCTCAACAGGCTAAGGTGCCAGCCACGTACACCTGAGCTGGCAGGTTCAAATCCAGCCCAGGCCCACCAAACAACAATGACAGCTGCAACCAAAAAATGGCCAGGTGTTGTGGTGGGCGCCTTTAGTCCTAGCTACTTGGGAGGTGGAGGCAAGAGACTCGCTTGAGCCCAGGAATTGGAGGTTGCTGTGAGTTGTGATGCCACAGTACGCTATCCAGGATGACAGGCTCTGTCTCAAAAAAAAAAGATATACAAGTTCTTTCTTGGTACCTGTGGGAGAGTGGCCCCAGGATCCCCCAGTAACAAAATCCAGGGATGCTCAAGTCCCTTATACACAATGATGTAGTGTTTGCATATAAACTGTGCACATCCTCCCACGTACACTAAATCCATCTGCCTCAGCCTCCCAAAGTGCTAGGATTACAGGCATGAGCCACTGCACCCAGTCTTTCTTTTTCTTCTTTTCTTTTTCTTTTCTATCACCCAAGCTAGAGTACAGAGACATAATCATAACTCACTGTAACCTCAAACTCCAGGACTCAAGCAATCCTCTTACCTCAGACTCCTAAGTAGCTAGGAATTCAGACACATACCACCTCACCCAGCTAATTGTTTTTTGTTGTTGTTGTTGTTGTTTGTTTGTTTTTTAACAGATTAGGAAGGGAGAAGTTTCCCACTATGGTGCCCAGGCTGATTCAGAATTCCTGGCCTCAAGTGTTTTCCCACCTCAGCCTCCCAAAGTGCTGGGATTAAAGGTTTAAGTGCAACACCTAGCCTTTTATATCTTCTCCTTCTCCCCCCCCCCAATCATTTGAAAATGTAAAAACTGGGCCAGGTGTGGTGGCTCACGCCTGTAATCCTAGCACTCTGGGTGGCCCAGGTAGATGGATTGCCTGAGTTAAGGAGTTCGAACCAGCTTGAGTTATAGCACTGTCTCTAAAAATAGCCTGGCACTGTGGCAGGCACCCATAGTCCCAGCTACTTGGCAGGCTAAGACAAGAGTATCAGATCACTTAAGCCCAAGAGATTGAGGTTTCTATGAGCTATGATGTCATCATACTCTACTGACGGCAACAAAGTGAGGCTATGTTTCAATAAAAATGAATGTAAAACTGTAAAACTGTTCTTAGCTCATGAGCTGTACAAATATAGGCCATGTGTCAGATTTGGCCAGCGGAAAACAGTTTGCCAACTCCTAGTTTATAGCTTTCTTATATTATTCTGGCTGCATTCAAATAGCCAATGAAATATTAAATTTACCCATTCTTTGACAGAAATGTTTCTTGGAAACATAACTTAATATTGCAAAAAGATGTTCAAGGGTATAGATCAAGTCCAAACTGTAGCCCCTTAAAAAACATTTATCGCCAAGTCTGCCCCATAAAAGTTTCCGGAGCTATGAAGAGAGAGTATCTCTGTTTCCACACTCCATGAGGACTAAGGCAGAAAGGAAGTCCTAAGGACACCTACCTCTGTACCTCCAAGCCTATCTGCAGAGCCCTCTCTATAAGTGTTTAGGTACCCATCCACCAGGGTGGTTAGGTCAGACATCATTTCATCCAGAAGTACCAAGCGAAGGGGGAGCAGATAAGTAGCTTCCAGGGCCAAAATTTTTAGCAAAGAGGGTGAAAGAGGTCGTGTGAACCACAGTTCTGGATTTTCCTAGAGACAAGAAAATAATTTTCTCTGAATATTAAAGAAAAGAATGGTTAATGTGTTCCTCAATTTAAAATACTGACATCTTCTATTATTACCTTCTGTTTTCATACTACAGATAGCTTTGTGATTGCATACATGCAACCCTACATTAACCGCGCCTGTAGCTCAAGGGGCTAAGGCACTAGCCACATACACCAGAGCTGGTGGGTTCAAATCCAGCCAGGACTTGCCAAATAACAATGACAGCTACAACCAAAAAGTGGCCAGGCGTTGTGGTGGGCACCTGTAATCCCAGGTACTTGGGAGGCAGAGGCAGGAAAATCTCTTAAACCCGAGGTTGCTGTGAGCTGTAATGCCACAGCACTCTATCCAGGGCGACAGCTTGAGACTCTGTCTCAAAAAAACAAAAACAGGCTCAGTGCCTGTGGCTCAATGGGCTAAGGCGCCAGCCACATACACCTGAGCTGGCGGGTTTGAATCCAGCCTGGGCCTGCCAAAGAACAATGACAGTTGCAACCAAAAAATGGCCGGGTGTTGTGGCGGGCACCTGTGGTCCCAGCTACTTGGGAGGCGGAGTCAGGAGACTCGCTGAAGCCCAGGAATTGGAAGATGCTGTGAGCTGTGATGCCACGGCACTCTATCCAGGGTGACAGCTTGAGGCTCTGTCTCAAAAAAAACAAAAACAAAACATTGTGTATGTAACAGAAAAAGAGAGGGGGTAAAGGGAGCGGAAGGTCAGACATTCAGAACTTCTCATTCAAAGCTGGGGGCAATAGACTTGATTACATGAACAAAAATGTAGTCAATACAGTCATGACCTAAGTTTGCATGCAAGGATATAAGGAGCTAAATTTTTTTGTAAGAATAAATAGGATGATTTTGGTTCCACTGCCTTAATCCAAATTCCCAAAAAATTTTCCCCCTGAACTCAACTTAATAATTTATTCCAGGCGACGCCCATAGCTCAGTGGGTAAGGTGCCAACCACATAAACCAAGGCTGATGGGTTCAAACACAGCCCGAGCCAGCTACAGCAAAAATAACAACTGCAACAAAAAAAACAGCGAGGTATTGTGGTGGGTGCCTATAGTCCTAGCTAGCTGGGAGTCTGAGACAAGAGAATCGCTTAAGTCTAAGAATTTGAGGTTGCTGTAAGTTGTGATGCCACAGCATTCTACTGAGGGTGACAATTTGAGGCTCTGTCTGAAAAAAATAATAATAATAAGTTACTCCAGAGTACTTGTTTTTCTTTTTCTCTTTCCTTTTCCTTTCTGGGTTTTTTTTTTTTTGAGACAGGGGCTCACTCTGTTGCCTGAGCTAAAGTACAGTGGTGTCACTATAGCTCATAGCAACTTCAAACCCCTGGGTTCAAGGGATCCTCCTGCTTCAGGCTCCCTGGTGGCTGGTATGCAGCACCATATCCAGGTAATATTTCTATTTTTTGTGTAGAGACAGGATCTCATTATGTTGTCCAAGCTTGTCTTAAACTCTTGGCCTCCTGCCTTGGCCTCCCAAAGTGCTAGGATTATAGGTGTGATTCATTTTACTCTTCTTGATTGACAACCAACAGATCTGGATCCTAGCTTTTATCCATTTAAGACCACAAATTTTTCTCATTTGGCATAACTAAATTTGGAGCAATGCTCATATAATTATGTATGAATACGGCAGCTATCATTATATAATTTGCTCAGAAAACATTTGAAAAATTTAATGTCATATAGGACATACTTTAATACTTACCCGAATTAGTTTTTGTCTCTCGTCGAGAAAGGAGAGATATTTAGGGGCTACTTTAAGGTGTCTGACTAAACTCTCTTGCAACGTACTGATGCAGTTTGGAAGAAAGCCCCCTGTTTCCATAGAAAATTGAAGTACATCTGCTACCTGTGGTATAAAAACAGACAAATGGATCACAGTTGATATATTCAGAAATCTATCTCATGGCAGACATGTATTTAGAGAAAAGTCTTTATATATCATTTTCCCAAGGACCCACATGATAAACAATGCCAGAAGGAAATTTAAAGTTATTCAGTCAATTTAATCTGTTTTTTGTTTTCTTTTTGAGACAGAGCCTCAAGCTGTCACCCTGGATAGAGTGCTGTGGCATCACAGCTCACAGCAACCTCCAATTCCTGGACTCAAGTGAGTCTCCTGCCTCCGCTTCTGCCTCCCAAGTAGCTGGGACTACAGGCGCTTGCCACAACACCTGGCCATTTTTTGGTTGCAGCCATCATTGTTGTTTGGCTGGCCTGGGCTGGATTTGAACCCACTAGCTCAGGTGTACATGGCTAGTGCCTTAGCCTGTTGAGCCACAGGCGCCGCCAGTCCTCGTCTTTTTATGTGGTGTTCTTTTTGATCCAATGAGCCAGGAATTTTCCTTGTTTCTTCTCTTCTGAAATTTCATGATAATAACCTTAATATGAGAATTTTGGTACTTAAAATTGATTGGCACTTTCCATCTGGGAATATCTTCCTTTCAGTTGGGGAACAATTTTAATTTTTTAATTTGATGATTTTTTTCTCTCTTATTTATTCTTTCTTTCTGAGATTAAGGCAACTTGAGATATACAAAAATGAAAGACTTAGTTTTTCCTTTGAATAGACGAAACTAGCTCCTATTAGTTGGTGATGCATTGTAAAATATGTAAGATAATGTATTTCTCTTTGTGGTTGAGACGATTCATATCTGTTGTATCTCAGGAACTTAATTTTTTTTTTTTTGTAGAAACAGAGTCTCATTTTATCACCCTTGGAATAGTGCTGTGGCGTCACACAGCTCACAGCAACCTCCGACTCTTGGGCTTAGGCAATTCTCTTGTCTCAGCCTCCTGAATAGCTGGGACTACAGATGCCCGCCACAAGGCCTGGCTAGTTTTTTTTGTTTGTTTGTCTTTTGCAGTCTGGCCAAGGTCGCGTTTGAACCCACCACCTTTGGTATGTGGGGCCAGCACCCTACTCGCTGAGCCATAGGTGCTGCCCGGAACTTAATTTTTGTTAGCCCATTACATCTCCATACAAATCTTATAAGGTAATATTGCCTTTGCCATTTTTGAGAGCACAAAATTGACAGTCAAGGTTAGATGACCTCACCAAATTATGCTGACATTGGAGTAGGGAGGGAGATTTAAATATTGGGCTCTTCCTTTTATACCTGGTTGCCTCTTGAGGATAATTGAGGTGAATCTTGATGATAGGTAGGATGGGGGAGGTGTCTCAAACTCAAATTCCATCAGAGGTCCTAATTGAGGAAGATGGGTTGGGTGGAGACTGTACAGCTCAGACTGTTACCTCTTGAGACAGGAGCTTCTCAGCCCAGCTTCTTTCTCTTTTTCAGAATATTAGCACATAGCAGTCATTTCTGATATTTAGAGAAAGTCAAAATTCGTATTTTTATGTATAATTCCTTAAGATTTTAGTAGTTAAATCATCACTTCAAGAATTACTGATTGGGTCAACACAGTGGAGAACAAATAAAAGCCATATATTATAGCATGTTAAGGTGGGATTATTCCCATGTTAGCTTTGGCTATGGCACCGAAGGCCAAGAACAATGCACAAGGTGCTGGTAAAAGCCAGATCCTGTGTGTTGAGCCACTCAGATAGGAAAACTAAGTGAGTGCAAAATAGGTTCTCTGGCATTAGAGACAGCCCTTCCCTGCTGTATACTGAATGAAATATTGAAAAGGAGAATTTCAGGACTTATCTCAAGAGAGAGCTGTCAATGTGTTAGCACCCTAACCATCTAAAGGCCGAGTCTACAGCTGGAGCTGCCTTTGCTTGTCAGCAAGGAAAAAGAAGGTCTGCTGAGCTTGACCCCAATAGCAGGGGCTTGTGTTCTCCTGCAGACCAAGTGGACCCTTTGTAAGAAGCCAGGCTGGGTCAGTTCAAAGGAGATCTTGCCGAAGATGACTTCTTGGAAGTGCAGAGCTATCCTGACAGAGGAGACCTCTGGAGCTAGGGATGAGAGAGGATGTCCTTAGTGGTCAGGGAAAGGACAGGTGTTACCTCCCTTAGGAACTATAGCACAGCGCTACAGAGGGAAGGGTTCTAAAAAGCCTGTCGGGAGGAGGGGACCCCACCAGAGAACAAGTCAGTATCTGGAAGGAGCCAACATAGGAAACCAGTCGTGTCTGCTGTGTAAAACTGTCATCCTTTGGGCTGGGTGAGTGGGAAGAAGAAAATGCCGACCTGAAGTAAGTGTGAGGTGGGGAGGGTGAGTCTGGAAGATGCTTCACTCGGAAAGAATACGGAGTTCTGATTTTTACACTGAATGTTGGACATTTTGACTTCTGACATGAGAATCATCTTGTGACTAAAAGGTACCAGAATATCTGTGGGCGCTGGATTTCATCCAGTGGTGGAAATCGAGAAACCCGGAGGGTAGGCGTGAAGGGACAAGTAGGGAAGACATAACAGACTCTTTGCTGACTCTTCAGCATGTTTTTGAAACATTTACACATGTCTATAAGCCAAAACTGGCTTCCCTATTCACTTTCTCTGGGATAGGGGTCATAGTTGGGCAGAGGAGATGAGCACTGGGTGAAGAAAGTATGCTCAATTATGTTAAGTAACGAAAGATGTAAAGCTTTTTGTGTAGATAGTCTGTATTCAGTTTTGTGTTGTTTTTCTTGGTAGAATTCAAATGACCTTGTAAACTCTTACTGCACATTTAGATGTGAACAAAATTAACAGTTCGGATATGTTTCGATATGTAGATGATAATAGGTTATCTTTAGTGTAGGAGACAGCCTGGTAAAGACCAATCATCTTTCTTTCAAATAATACATAACTCATTTGAAGACTCACTTAATGATTTTTATATGCTCCTTTAAAACTCACTGCAACTGATTTTTAAAAAGAGTGTTTTTCAAGGATTTAACAAAGGCACAAGGGCATTATCATTCTGTGATTACAATCCCCCCAAAATGTCATCATCTGGAATTTGTTCAATGCTGGGGAAATGTATTGCAGAAGATAGTCCAGAAGGAAACCCCTGATGGCTGGACATGGTAGCTCATGACTGTAATCCCAGCACTTTGTAAGGCCGAGGCAGGAGGATCTCTTATGGCCCAAGACTAACTTGGACAACCTTCCTTAGGATAGGAAGATGCCATATCAACAAAAAAGAAAGTGAGAAATTAGCCAGATGTGAGAATGCATGTCTGTAGTCCTAGTGACTCAGGAGGCTGAGGCAGGAGGATACCTTTAGCCTTGTAGATCCAGCCTCAGTGACAGATCAGAGGCTGCTAAAGAATTTTTTAAAAATTACATAAAAAGTCATCATGTTGATTAAAAGTTTGTGTCAGTTAAAAGGGTATTTTTGATATGTAAGACAAGGCATGCTTTGGCTAATTGATAAGATTTTTGTTTTGAGTTCCTGGTGGTGTTTTGTCCTTCAGGGATCTTGTAGCTGCTGTAATAACGAGACCAAGGTAAGCACAGAGTAGGCATCATACACAATTTAAAAAGTGTGATGGGAAAGCCTGCTGGTCCCCTGCCCATCTGTTACCACCCTTATAGAACATTAAGGGCATTGAACTGTGGTACACCCCATTCTCAGCATGGTAATTGTGTAATTCCCCACACAATTAAGTATGTGAGTAACAAAGGCCTCACTAATGACTTTTTGATTTGTAGATATCTTGTCACAAAATCTTTCAGAGAATCAGAGTTTACTTAAAAACATATTTCCATGGACCAAAAAATTCATTTAGCACGGTTTTGAAATATAACAATAAACAAAAGTTTGTGGTTGACAAAAGCACGTGATAGAAAAATTGATTATCCTAAGTTAAACTAATTCCTAAAATGAATATTTTGCTCTTTATCCAAGGTTGATTTTAAGATCATCTAATTTTTATGATGATTCTATTACCTTAAATTTATGTCAATATGTAATAAGTCTGGAAGATAAAATTAGAGTTTCAGGAAATTTGATAGAATCTTGCTGTTACTAAAAATTTTATGTGAGGTTTAAGAAACCAAGAAATATAAACAGATCTTTATTCATCATCTGTCCATTCATTCATTCACAAACTCCCTCACTAATTCTGTAAAATACTGATACTGAGCTCCTATTGTGTGTAGAGCTTGATGCTTGCCTCTTTATTTTTATTTTTTTTTAATTTTAATTTTTTTGAAACAAAGTCTCACTCTTCTGCCCTGGGCAGAGTGATATGCAGTCATAGTTCACAGCAACTTCAAACTTTTGGGCTTAGGTGATTTTGCCTCAGCCTCCAGAGTAGCCGGGACTGTAGGCGCCCACCACAATGGCTCACTAATTTTTCTATTTTTAGTAGAGATAGGGTCTTACTCTTGCTAAGGCTAGTCTCAAATTCCTGAGCCTAGGCATTCCACCTGCCTTGATCTCCCAGTGTTAGTATTACAGATATGAACCACTATGCCTGGCTGATACTTGCCTTTTTAGATAAAAAGGTAAGTGTCGTAAACCTTAGAAAGTGGGAACACTTAAAAACTAATGTGAGAGTTAGATATTGACACAAATAATCACATACATAATTAGATATGAGTAAATTTTAGTACTGTCGTCTAGTATGAAACAGCAAGAGCAGAATAAACCTAAAGTTTTGTAGATTCAATACCAGAAATTATCCAGTTGGACAAAGAATTTTGTACATATCTAAAGGAATTGTGTCATGGGGAAACCATGTTGAAACTGGTAAGACAAAACAGGATGTTAGGAAATGAGTATAAGGACCCCAAAACAACAATCAGGAAGTGGAGCTGAGCATCAGATAATGGTAATAATGATAAAGGTCATGAGAACAGCATCACAGGGCAGCGCCTGTGGCTCAAAGGAGTAGGGCTCTGGCCCCATATGCTGGAGGTGGTGGGTTCAAACCCAGCCCCCGCCAAAAACTGCAAAAAAAAAAAAAAAAAAGAGAACAGCATGACAGAGAGTTATGTGTAAAGAGACATGGAGTTTAGGAGCTGAACATATGCTGACTCTTAAGCAAAGCATCTCAACATTGCTCTCTGATGTCTGAATACGCAATGCACAGTGAGATAGAAGCATGGCTGATCCCAGGTAAGTATAGAGAGAAATGAGAAAGAACTTACAGGAAAAAGTGGCATTTATCCTTTATCTTAAATAATTTCTTTAATTAGCACTAAGGAAAATGATAGCCCAGGAGAGAGAGATAGCATGCAAATATGCAAGATAGTGAGAAAATGTAACTGTGTGGGAAAAATAGCATTTCTTTCTTTTTTTTTTTTTGTTTTTCTAGCATTTTTTTTTTTAAAACTAGAGCATTAGGAAATCTAGGAAGCAATGTGAGATATAATTTTTTTCTTTTGGTTAAACTAGAGCATTAGTAGCTCTAGGGAGCAATGTGAAATACAATTTTTTTTTTTTTTTTTTTAGAGACAGAGTCTTACTATGTTACCCTTGGTAGAGTGTCATGGCATCACAGCTCACAGCAACCTCCAACTCTTGTGCTTAAGCAATTCTCTTGCCTCAGCCTCCCAAGTAGCTGGGACTACAGGGACCCACCACAACGCTGGCTATATTGTTGTTGGAGTTTGGCCCAGGCTGGGATTGAACCCGCCACCCTCCGTATAAGGGGCTGGTGCCCTACACACTGAGCCATAGGTGCCGCCTGTGAGGTACAATATTGCAAAGATAGAAGAGGAATGCTAATAATAGACATATGTGCCAGGCATGGTGCCAAACACTTACACATATTATCAATGTGGTGGTCATAAACAAACCTGGGGTTGAGTGGAGAGGTGTACACACTATTGCTACTATTTTAAAAACAATAAAATTAAAGCTTACATAAATCAAAAATCTTGCCCAAGGTAATATAGTTACCTAGTAAACAGATGTTCTTCAAAGCCTGAACTCTTAACTACAATCCTAGTTCATCTCTTATTGTAAAATATGGATGATCTTGAATGACATAGCTGGCTTCATGCTATAAGAAGCATGTTAAAAGGTTGTTGTGTTTGCAATGTTTATAAAGATGAAGGGGTTAACTTCACTGGTTACCATATTTCCTAGTCAGAGTTTATAGAAGATTTATTTCCTCGTGTTCCCTTAAAGTTCTTATTCAAAAGTTGAACTGGTTGTAAATGTTGCTTCTATTTTATATAGTTGGGTAGACAGAATTTTTCCCTTAGCATTACACTATAAGAATTTTCTTTTTTCATGCATTCCATAAAGATTATCACAACAATTTTGGCTCATAATGGAAATTTAGAAATTACAGATAAAAAAGGAAAAGATGTAACACAAAGAAATACTATTAAAAGCCTCAAAATAAGCTCCTCTTTGCTATAAAAAGATTTATCTATGTTTCTCATAAAATAGAATTGTATTATTCATACTATTTTACCGCTTCGCATGTTTTTATATAATACACTTCCTTCATCTATGGATTCCCTTTTAATGTCTTTAATATGTTTACTTGCACGGATACTAAAGATGTTCCCAACCATTTTGTTGTTATCAACAGCATTTTAATGAACCTCCCAAGCATACATTTTCCTAGATCTAATTTATTTCCTTTGAATGAATATCTGGAAATTGAGCTGTGGCTCAGAGCATAGACATTTTTAAGGATTAAAAAAAATATGTATCTTAAAACTGTTCTTCAGAATTTTTATACTTCCTCCTTGAATCTTCAGCTTTAAGCAGCAGTTTTTGCTATTTGATACTTAAATAGGTAAAAAGTGGAATTATATTGCTGTTTCCTTTACTCATCCGTGAGCTTGGCTTTCTTTTGTAGGCTTATTGGTGAGTTCTTAAACAATTCTTGATTTTAATTGACTATATAATATATTCAGCAAATAGTTGAACAATTATTTCATTATTTTACTTCTTTTTTCCCCTTTTTTAAATTAAATCATAGCTGTGTGCATTAATGCAATCCTGGGGTACAATGTGCTGGTTTTATATAAAATTTTAAATATTTTCATCAAACTGGTTAACATATCCTCCATGGCATTTTCTTAGTTATTGTGTTCAGACATTTATATTCTGCATTTAGTAAGTTTCGCCTATACCCTTCTAAGATGCACCATAGGTGTAGTCCCATCAATTGCCCTCCCTCCACTTCTATTGAACTTTCAGTGTTTTTAGATACAGTCTCACTCTGTCCCCCTGCGTAGAGTGCAGCAACCTCAAACTCTTGAGCTCAAACTATCTCCTTGCCTCAGCCTTGTTAGTAGCTGGGACTATAGGCACCCGCCACAATGGTTAGTTTTTCTGTTTTTAGTGAGACAGGGTTTTACTCTTGCAAAAGTTGATCTTGAACTTCCGAGCTCAAGCAATCTATCTGTCTTGGCCTCCCAGAGTGTTAGGATTACAGGTGTGAGTCACCACGCCCAGCCTTCTATTGGACATTTTGATTTTTTTCTAGCTTTACCATTATAAATAGCAATAGTAATGTCTACAACCTTTTTGCCCTCCTTTGATTATTTAAAAATATTGGGATTGTTTGGTTTAAGGATAGGAACATTTTATTATTTTTGATATTTATTGCCAGTTGATTTAGAAAATGAGAAAGACAATGTACCCAATCACCAGTAATAATTATATTACAGTCCAAAAATTGGCATGTGATATTTCAAATTTTCATTTCCTGAGCAACTTTTCACATATATTATTTTTTCTTGTGTACTACTTGCCAGTTTGTCTTTTGTGTAATTCAGTATTAAAGCACACTAATGTATGTCAATATAATATATATTTATATATGCATATATGATCATGGCATTCATGAAACTTTCTGTCTGACATGTAATTGTTTTTATTATATCTTATGCATTGCTGCTCTAATTTCTTTATATATTACGTTTTAAATGGTAACAAAATTTACCTTATGTTTCTCTGTTGCTGGGCAATTGCGTTGTTTCTCATTGAAAGATTGAATAGATAACATTAGGAAATTTCTCTCCCATATTTCATATTTTCCCTTGGGACAGAATTCCTGAAGTAGGCTTGCTGGATCAAATATATATTTCAAGTGATGAGCTTTCCCGTCACAGCCTCCTGATTTCCAGCCCACTCTCTCTAGCACCTCAGCTCCAGCAGGGGACCTTGACACTGTGTCTTTCTCACACCTCTCCATTCCTCCGTGTGCTCATGTTCCCCCAGCAAACCGAAATGCCGTTCCTCACTTGCATGCTCATTAAACTCCCTCATCCATCTTATGTATACCCTCTGAGAAATCTACTTCTGGTTAAATCCCACTTGCTTATCATTTCATGCGTGCGTTCATGTGGTTAAAGAAAAACATACTGTTCGCTCAGCTTTAACCTTTACCCCATCTCAGCATTACTACGAACGGCAGGTGCACCCTAATTATTGTTCACAAACCCACTGCATTCCCTATAACCATGAATGATTTCTCTAAGCATTCTCGTGTCTCCTTAAATCTCAGATGCCCCCTTTTCTCTTTCTTACTACGTCATTGAGTACAGAATTATTTAAATAAATTAATTAAAGAAATAACATTTATACATTAAAATATCTGAGTTATATTATCAAATTGTGTATTACATAATTTCTGTGAGTTCCAGTTTCACTGCACACTTACAAGTGTTGGATATTACTTTTAGTTTTTAAAATACATTGTAATGTTTTTGATTACCAAGACATTCTACCTCTCATCTTCACATCTCATATACTTATATGAGATATGATTATAATTTTCAATGACTGTTGATTTTGTCTAAGGAGTAGACAGTTGGGATTTATTGTTTTAATAATAGTATGACATTAATATATAGATTCACATAATACAATACCTAAATGGAAACAGAGCTTAATAAAATACTTTAATGTATTTTAATGTATTTAATGTCTAATTTGCCCAGTGAGGTAGATGTATGAACTTTTATTATATGGTTTCCTTTTTTATCTGTTGCCTCTTGATTATCATTCTCTGCTTTATCTGGGATGAGCTATTTGCTTTTCCCTTAAGTAAGTACATTTGAAAATTCACAGCTGTGAAGAGTCCATTATAGTCTCTGGCGAATTAAATTTTGACATAGTCATCATAACTAAGACAAACTGGTTCATCGCTTTTTATTCTATTTATTTATTCATTTATTTATTTTTTTAGTGGTAAGATAGGATTTGATTACACAGAAAGGAATACAGAAGGAGTAAAAAGTACTAGAGCTTCTGGGATCAGGGAAGACCCAAGTCTGAAGTCTTCCACAGACTTCCTCCTTGTCTAGGAGTACATATTACATTTTGGTCAGGACTTGCTAGGTAGAAAAACACCTTTACAAACCTACTGAGTGTATTAATACATGAATGAAGGCAGTCCCTCCCCTGGGGCAAGGTTATTAGGTCTTTGCAGTTTTTGTCTCATGGATGGGATTAGGGTGGGAGCTCCCGACTCAAGGTGGAACCACCCAAAATGTTTTAGGATGCTTTGTTCATGAGCTTGCTGGAGCCCAGAGGGTATGGCCTGGAAAGGGCAGCCTAGAGAAGGGGATCTGATTTCTGAGCTCACTTGGGCCTAGAGAATTGGAGGGGTTCCTGTCCAGCCGTCAGTTGGGGAATCCTGTATCAATCCTCCCTCTACAATTAGAAGCTGTAACTGCTGTTAGGGAGAAAGGGGCACTGACCGCTCCAAACTGCTTCCTGCTGAAGATGGACGGTGAGAAAGGGGGCAGTTAAAGGTTCCTCAGAGGAGGGTGATCCAAGGTTCATGGTAAGTAGAAATCCAGGTTTATCCCTCTAGCTTGAGGCAAAATGTCAGGGTATTTTCTTCATGAAATTGCTCAGGGTTAGGAAACTGGGGTCCCTTTTCCAGCCTTGAAGGGGAACCCTGTATCAACAGAAGGGGCCAGTTAGGGTTTCTCCATAGGCAGAGTGATTCTGGGGTCTGCAAAAGAATCAAGTCTTGGACTGGAAACCTTTTTACTGCTTCTGGCCTAATGACCATCTCTGGAAGACATAAATCTGATTAGCATGTCATCTGACAGCCAAAGTTTGCCTTTGGATTTTAAAAGTCCAGTATGATCATGAGAAGTATAAATAATTAAGTTTCTTTCCATAGTTAACTTAGTTGCCACTGGGGTTAAGAGGACTACAGCTGTTAAAACCCATAGCCAGTGTGGCCACCCCTTGGCCATAGTATCAATTTTCTTTTTTTTTTTTTTAAGATAAGCTATAGCTTGTATAGTCAAGACTCCTTGGGCAATTCTAGTCTGCTCTGTAATACACAGACTAAATTGTTGTCTGGTAGGAACACTTAAAGCTGGGGCCTGTAAAAGAGCATTTTTCACCTGTTTGAATGCTTTATCTGCCTCCAGTTCCCATTTTAGAGTGACCAGGCACTCTTTTTAAGTATTTTTAATTAAAGAATAGAATGGTCTAGCTATTTCATTTTACCCAGGAATCCAGAGTCTTCAAGAGCCTGCAATTTCTAAGCAGCCTCAAAGCTGTCTGAGAGTTTGAGATTTAGGGTAAGCTAATATTTGCTCTATTCTTTCTTTGTCCTTTCTATTCTTTCTTCCCCTGTGAAAGTTGGAGACCCAAATGGTGAACTTCAGGCATACATAATTGGGTTTTAGCCTTGGAAACTTTGTACCCACAATCAGCTAGAGAGTTTAATAAAACTTGGGTAGCTTTGTGGCATTACTCTGTATCTGGTGATCCCAAAAGAATGTCATCTACATACAGAGGAAGTTTCACTGTAGGATATGAGAAATGACTCAAGTCTTGGGCTAAGGAGACTGTCCCTAAGTCCCTGAGGTAATTTGGACAATTGAGCATATTTTCTCTTCCCACTTGTCCCTCAGTAGCCCATACTTCTGGGTTAATTTCTGTGTCTAATAAGGGAAGGCATAGTATAGGTTTTTGTCCCAAATTCATATAAATGGTTGTTCTCACTTTAGTTAGTATGTACTTCCCCCAAAGGGGAAAAAGACTTTCAAATATGATTAAGAAGATGTGAGAGAACAGCCAGTCTTCACAATTGCAGCTTATAGGCTGAGAGAAGAATTTGGTAACTAGCTTTCCAGACATCCCCTGTATAATTACAGACTTGGGGGATAGAAGACCAGGGTGAGTGAGGAGTACAGAAAAGGTTGCTCCAGTGTCCAGAAGAAATTCTGTCTCCTGGCTGTCCACTGTGAGGCAGACCTGGGGCTCGTGAAGGGTGATGACACAAGCTGGAGCCATGAGAAATCACCCTAGGCACCCTCAGTCCAGTTTGGGGGCTGATGGGGTCACTGTCCCAGAAGCCTTCACCTTTGGGGACAGGCTGCCCTGCAGTTATCACCCTTGCATTCTGGACAGGGACCCAGTGGCTTGCTTGACAGGTGGTGATGCCATGGGCAATCTGTCTTGAAGTGGCCAGTCTGACCACATTGGAAGCACTTGTTCTTAGCTCCTCTGGCTTCCCTCTGTCCCTGCATGGTGCCCCTTTGTTGGATTGCCATTACTAGGGCTGTCTTTCTTTTTTAATCCCGTCTCTCTATTTCTTTCTCTTTCTCCTGATTTCAATTATAAAAGACCACTGTGACTATTTTAAGAACATTCTCCAGGTTATGATCCAGGTCTAGAGCCAATTTTTGGAGTTTTCTTTGAATGTTTGGTGATGCCTAAATGATAAATTTATCTTTTAAAATAATTTGGCCCTCTAAAGGAGTCTGGTGTCAACTGAGTGTGTTTTCTCATTACCTCCCTAAGCTGCTCAAGAAAGGCTGAGGGACTTTCATTTTGCTCCTGGTAAATAGTAGAATGTCACATGTCATTTCTGACACTTCTTGCCAGGGCCCAGGACTGGCCAGGTCTCGGGCCTAGCTTAACTAGTTTCCGGACGCGGACTGCTAAGTTACCTTGCTCAGGTTCAGTTTCTCTTAAGTGCCTGAGGGCTATCTACTTTAGCTGGAGAGAGAGAGAGAGAGTCTTAGAGAGACAATAAAGCAGTCTTCTTAGAAAGACAGATCTTAGTCTTTGGCAGAGCTTGGTGATCTTCAGCAGAGAAATGCCGTCCTGGTGTTCTGCAGGCAGCAGAGGAGACAGAGTCAGAGTAAGTGGGTCCGTGATAGAATGTGCATGCTCCTTGAGTGCCTTCTCCTCCAGCCTAATATAAGGTTAATCTCATGCCTCTCAACACCACAGGTGTAGAGACTGCCAATTCACCACTGATCTCATCTCACGAGCTCTCATGCTTGTTAGGAGAGCTAAATTCCTCTCCATGCCCTTTCCACCCAGGTGTTCCATGATTGAGGAACAGGTATTTCTTATAACTCTCACTCCTCCTACCCATCGGCTATATGGGCTCCAACAGTAGAAAATTTAGAATAATTCCTAGACTTTTTCTTGGATTGACGTAAACCTTCTAGAATACATATGAGAAAATGTTTGTGCCACCAGTCACCTTGTTTCTCAGGGTCCCATTCAGGAACCTCAATTGCCTGTCTTCCCATTGGGTTTCTGTCCCTTTCCTCAGAGGACATAGTGCTATCAGTATTGGACATGAACCACAAATCACACCACTTCTTAGCCACATCCAAGGCTTCATTTTTCTCATTCAATGTTAAAGTTTGATCTAGTAGTACATCTCTCCTAACTCTTGGATAACAAGACCTATCTGGACCATCAGAAAATTTTCCTAAATCAACCTTAGTTTGTTTTAAACATGCCAAAGGAAATGGAGTGAATACTCACCTATTTCCCCTTTCACCACCTGCAGTCTTGACCAAGGGCACAAAGAAGAATACAGTTGCTTTCTGGAGGTCCCAATAGGACCAGGAGAAACTTTTGGAGCAGACTCCTTCTGGAGGTTTTCTAAAGGCATGGAGGAAGTGTGGGAGAAGTAGATGGTGGGTTTGAACTAGGTGATGACAGCTTCTCTGTCAGGAATCACTGGCCATTTGGGGGAGTTACTACAGCCAGGAGAACTGAATGTATCTAACATATTTTGCACAGTTGGAGTTTGTCTCTGAGAAAAAATAAAGCTTGCACATAGGCAATTCTGACCATTTTCCTTCTTGTTTACCATAATTTAGACCCCTCTGGTGGTTATTGCTCACCATTGGAGAGTCAAGTCAATACTAAGGTGAGGCTTAGGTGCAGAAGAAAACCATATGGTCTTTTCCCAGCATCTGGGAATCAAGCATGTCCCAACACAGTCCAGTGGGGGTGTTTTGGAAGCACAGGCTGAAAAATCAGGTACCCGAAGCCATAGTGGTCCCACCTGATGAAAAGGTCTCTTAGCGAGAGAACATGTTACCATGTTCTCTTAGAGAGAGAATGTTACCTATTTGTGGGAAAGAACAAATGCCCAATGTTTTAATCAATCCCACCCACTGTGTTCTTGAATTGTCAAAGTGTCCACTGACCAACCCAGGAAGTCTTCCAGCCAAACAAAAAGAAGAATCCTTCCAATGCTTGGGGAAGTATACTGCCTCCCCAGCCCCTGTGCTTGTCTGGATTTAGCCACAGTTACCAGTGTAGCACTTTGTACACGTGGGCTCTCCTGTGCTTGATACTTGCTGGCAGCACAGCCTGAGGAATCAGGTATCCAGGAGCCTGGTCCCACCTGATGCACAATCTGCCCTTTTTAGTGCCTGCTGTTAAGTATATAGCTATCAATCAAAATGGGGATGAGTCCCACCCTGGAGAAAACAACTACAGGTGCTCAGATGTATAATCCTTTGTAATTTTTGCAAGCTTTTTCTAAATTTCCAGGAAAAAGGGAAATAGGCTTTTTATCATGGGGACGTCTTAAATGCTATTTTTCCACCCTCCTTTCTTTCCAAAAACTTAGCAAGGCAACCATAATTAAACTCAGTAAAAAAAATCAAAGTGTAAAATTTTTGCATTAGAATTAGTTACAAATAGCTGAAGTCTTGGGAAAACCTGGAATGCCTTTGAACCTTTCCATTTACACTAATAGACCAGAAAAAAATCAAATACCCAGCATTATTTTCTTTGCCTTTCTTCATTTTTAAATGTATTCTTTCTTTCCTTTTAAAGAAGAGACTGAACTGTAACCTAGGGTTTAGGGCAATTCTTGCCTCAGGGTGGGGGGTGGTTTGCCCTGGACTTCCCTTTATAGGCTCCTGATTGCCCAGAGAAGCCACATTGGGGAGTCATTTTACCCTTTGTTTGGAGCCAACTTCTTGGCCCCTAACCATTAAAATAGTTCAGCTTTTTTCTCAAACATGCAGAAAAGCCAATTGAATTTAATTTTGCAGTGAAGGCAATGACAAGGACCTTTTTGAAACATGCTATAATGTCTGAAAAATACCAGACTAAATATATAAAGGAAATGTTTACCAGCACTAAAACAAAGCATGCACACTGCAAGGGGAGAGGGAAAGCAGTGGAGGTCTGTGGAGATAAGTAGAAGCAGGGACCCAGGAAGACCTGAGTGGATAGTAAAAGACCTGGGAAAGCACGTTTTTCAGAAGGCCTTGCAGTGCCGTGGGGCTAGAACTGTTGCTGGGGACTCCAGGATCTCTGGGTGCTACTTCTGTTTGCTTGGCTCTCAAGCCGTCTAACATTCCTTTGGCTCCTTACTTTTGGAGCCAAGGAGAATTAGAAAGTTCATTCCCCAACACCCTCTTGCCCATGACCTGGAAGTCAGTAGCTGCGCTATGCACTTTTAGGATTTCTGACATGGAAGACAAAGCTATTGAACGCTCCCAAACCAACAAAGAGATAGAGAAATGGAAGGCAAAAACTGATCATTCTCTAAGACAGCTCTGGGATAACTCGAAAAAAACCAACATTCGCCTTATAGGGATACCTGAAAACGATGAAGTGACGTCACAAGGCCCAGAGTCTCTTCTCTATGAGATTATGAAAGAGAATTTTCCAGACATGCCAAGAGATTCTGAAATTCAGATAGCAGACAGTTTCAGAACTCCAGCACGACTCAAC
>CAUYON010115019.1:0-13187 GCA_963573935.1 Arctocebus calabarensis | reverse complement strand
GAGTCTCCTGCCTCTGCCTCCCAAGTAGCTGGGACTACAGGCGCCCATCACAATGCCCGGCCATTTTTTGGTTGCAGCCGTCATTGTTGTTTGGTGGGCCCGGGCTGGATTCGAACCCGCCAGCTCAGGTGTACATGGCTGGCACCTTAGCCCGTTGAGCCACAGGTGCCGAACCTGTATGTTACATTGTTGAGAGCATACTGTAGGCATTATGCAAAGAATCTGAAATTTGTCTTTTGGTTGCTGAGATCTAATAAGACCTGTTGAACTTATGGTATTATCTCTACTTTTGTGATTGTCCCTGGAGTGGGAGAGAGAGGCATGGCACCAAGATGGTAGAAAAGAGGCACAGCCTTGATAAAAGTTTGAGGTAGAGAAACTCAGACTTCCTTTATAGAAAAAAAGTACCCTATTTTAGGTTTTTTACTTATGAAGTGACTAATTTTTCCAAAGCATGATTTGCTGCTTGCTAGTACTTATAACAGTAATTTAGAAAGCTAACATTTATTATCCTCAAAAGCTTCCATTTCACATTTTTTAAATCCTTTAATTTTGTGCTTTTTTTCCAGCATTTTGTGTTTATATTTCTTGGTTATACTGTTGCCACTGTGAATATGGTTTTATAAGGATTATTTTAGCAGGTGTATGGAAAAGGATCAAGATTGTCATCCTTATTCTATTTGGAGTATATTCTTGCTTTGTAAAACTGTTATAATACAATTGCAGGCCTAATTTGCTTTTAGATGGTGTAAACGATAATGGAATTTTTTGCTCTTTACCTCATTAATTATTTCTTTGTTTTGTCATTGTTCCTTGACTCTCTTTGTACCTTTCTGTGCTTTAGTTTTCTTATTTGTGAAATGAGGATTATAATTTATTTACATTTATATGTAAATGTGAATATATTGAAAACACTTAGAATAATATTTGATACATAGAGAATACTCAATTATTAGCTGTTATTTTATTTTTTTATTTTTTGAGACAGAGCCTCAAGCTGTTGCCCTGGGTAGAGTGCTATGGCATCACAGCTCACAGCAACTTCCAACTCTTGGGCTTAAGCAATTCTCTTGCCTCAGCTTCCCATGTAGCTGGGAGTACAGTTGCCTGCCACGATGCCCAGCTATTTTTGTTGTTGTTGTTGTTGTAGCTGTCGTCGTTTGGCAGGCCCAGGCCAGGTTTGAACCTGCCAGCCTTGGTATATGTGGCTGGCACTGTAACCATTGTGCTATGGGTACTGAGCTTAAAAATTTCTTGATTGCTTGGGTGAATGAGATAAAAGCTCTAGACTTGTTCACAGTTTATTTCCTTCTCTGAGGGTTTGTTTTTGTTTCAAGACAGAGTTTCAATTCATTGCCCTTTAACTGCTGTGCTTAGGTGATTCTCCTGCCCCAGCCTCCCTAGTGGCTGGGACTACAGGGGCCTGCCACAATGCTTGTTTCTTTTTTGTTGCAGTTTGTCCAGAGTCGGGTTCAAATCCACCACCCTCGGTATATGGGGCCGGCACTCCACCTACTGAGCCACAGGCACCACCCTTCTCTGAGGGTTTTATGTATTTGCTATTTCTAGTCATTAAAGCAGCAGTTCTACAAGTGGGTTCCTTGAGTCTCCAGGAAGACATGAACATATAGCAGGGCCTCTTTGACTGACATGACATATTTTAAATGCTGGATATGTGTTGTACGTATGTATACTTTTCTATAGGATGGGACCATAGCTTTCAAAAATTATAGAGCACTATTCCAATGTTACCTTGGTTGGTCATGAACCTGCTAAAGTATGAGGGACCAAGCCTTTTTATAGTTAGTAAGTTGTTTATTTTATATTAAAATAGAAATGAAGTAGGCATTATTTTGAATATTTTTATATTTCCCCTCAGGCATAGAAATATGTACCTTCTTATTGTAAAATTGCTTTCCTAAGCCTTTTTTAATTTTTTTTTTTGTTTACTTTAAGAGACAAGGATCTTGCTCTTAAAGGATCACCTCTCAGCTGGAACACAGCGGGAACACAGTGATATGATCATAGTTTAGTAGACCCTTGAATTCCTGGGTGCAAGTGATCCTCCTGCGTATCTGGAGGATACATACTGTGTTATCATGCCTGGTTCATTAAAAAAAGTTTCTTTTAGGGCTGGGCGCGGTGGCCCCCTCCTGTAATACTAGCACGTGGGAGGGCAAAGGAGGTGGATTGGCTGAGCTCACGGGTTTGAGACCAACCAGAGCCAAAGTGAGACCTCATCTCTAAAAATAGCCAGGCATTGTGGTAGATGCCTATAGTCTCAGGCTGAGGCAAGAGAATTGCTTGAACCCAAGAGCCACGGCACACAGCACTCTACCCAGGGTGACAAATTGAGCCTCTCTCAAAAAAAAAAATTGTTGTGGCTAGGTGCCTGTAGTTCAGTCATTATGGCGCTGGCCACATACACCGAGGCAGGCACCTTCTAACCTGGCCTGGGCCTGCTAAACAACAATAACTACAAGAAAAAAATAGCTGGGTGTTGGCTCAGAGCCCAAAAATCGCTGGGTATTGGCTCAGTGCCCGTAGCACAGTGGTTACAGGTGCCAGCCACATACACTGAGGCTGGTGGGTTCCACCTCGGCCCAGGCCAGCTAAACAACAATGACAACTACAACCAAAAAATAGCCAGGCATTGTGGTGGGTACCTTTAGTCCCAGCTACTTTGGAGACTGAGGCAAGAGAATTCTTAAGCTCAAGAGTTTGAAGTTTCTGTGAGCTGTGAGTCCAAGGCACTCTATGGAGGGCGACATAGTGAAACTCTGTCTCAAAAAAAAAAAAAAATTCTTTTTTGGTAGAGATGGGGTCTTGCTTTGTTGTCCAGGTAGGTCTCAAATTTCTAGCCTCCAGTGATCCTCTTGCTTTAGTCTCCTACAATCCTGGGATAAGAGTTATGAGCCACCATTCCTGGCCTTCATTTCTTTGTAATAGTATATAGGTCCATAAAATGTAGTTTTATTAAAATTAAAGCCACATTTGAAACCTCCTTTTCCTATGCCTAGGTCAATTTCATGTGAATTTCCTAGGCCTCAATTCCATGAATGGACTGTGTCTACTCATTGATACATTCATTCACTTTGCCTCCCGGAAGGGACTGTGTTCGTTGATACATTCATTCACCTTGCCCCCCCCCCCAAAGGGACTGTGTTCATTCATTTCCTGGCCAAGGAACCCATACACCTATATATAGCTGAAGACTAAAAGCCTAAAGGGAGAGACAGAGAAAGACCGAGAGAGGAACGGAGAGAGCTTTTCTTTCCCCACTTGAGTTCTCTCTCTCTCTACCAGGAGCTTTAGTGTTTTCTGTATTCTTTTCTGTAAATAAAATTCCGTCTTACCACTAGGGGGGAGGGGGAAATGCCATGAAGGCTATGTTAAACAGTTTGATTAAAACATTTCAGATTGTATATGAAATCTGCACATTGTACCCCTTGATTGCACTAATGTATGCAGCTGTGATTTAATAATAATAATAATAATAATAATAATAATAATAAAAAGAGCTGTATGGAGGGGAAAAAAAAAAACAGAAGAGGGCTGGGCACAGTGGTTCACGCTTGGTAATCCTAGCATTTTGGGAGGCTGAAGCAAGTGGACTGCCTAAGCTTAAGAGTTTGAGACCAGCCTGAGCAAAAGTGAGACCCCATCTCTATTAAAAGCAGCTTTGTGGTGGACACCTGCAGTCCTAGGTACTTGGAAGGATGAGGCAAGAGGATCACTTGAGCCCAAGAGTTTGAGGTTTCTGTGAGCTATGATGCCAGGCCACTCTACCCAGGACAACAAAGTGAGACTCCATCTCAAAAAAAAAATTAATTAAAAAAATAAAAAGCAGAAGAGGAGGAACCCTGAATAGCCAAATAATATGGGAAGAGAACAAAGTTGGAGGACTGACATTACCCAAATTCAAAACTTGCTATCAAAAACATGGTAATGAGGTTCAGCACCTGTAGCACAGCAGTTGTGGTGCGGCCACATTCACTGAGGCTGGCAGGTCTGAACTGGCCCAGGCCAGGCAAACAACAATGACAACTGCAACAAAAAAATAGCCGAGCATTGTGGCAGGTGCCTGTAGTCACAGCTACGGGGGAGGCTGAGGAAAGAGAATCGCTGTACCCAAGAGTCTGAGGTTGCTGTGAGCTGTCACACTACATAGCACTCTACTGAGGGTAACAAAGTGAGACTCTACCTCAAAAAAAAAAAAAAAAACCACAGTAATGAAAAGAGTACAGTACCGGCATAAGGATCGGCATACAGAATAACATAATAGAACTGAGAGTAGTTCTATACATCTAGGACCAACTGACTCTTGCCAGAGGTGCCAGGATCACTCAGTGGGAAAGGAATAGCCTCTTTAATAAAGGGTGCTGGGACAACTGGATATCCACAAGTGAAGGAAGGACATCGGACTCTCACCTCACATCACATTCAAAATGTACCAATGACCTAAACATATGAACTAAAAGCATAAAACTCTTAGAAGAAAACATAAGAATCTTAGAATAAAATAACATGACCTTGGATTCTTAAACATGATAACAAATATGAAGGGATCTTAAATACGACAACGAAAATAAGAAGATCAACAGAAGAAACACTAGATAAATTCAACTGTGTCAAAATTAATAATTTTTTTGCATTAAAAAAATAAACAAGAAAGTGGAAATACAACCTACAGAATGAGAGAAAATATCTGCAAGTCACTTCTACGGATTAAGTACTCAGAATATATAAAGAACTCTTACAAAACACAACAACAAAAAGGCAAACAACTCTCTTAAAAAAAAAATGGGCAAAGGAAATGAAGAGAACATTTCTCCAAAGAACATGTACCTGCCAGCAAGTAAGTAAGAGATGCACAACATTATTCACTAGGGAATACAGATCAAAGCTGCAGTGAGATGCCATTTCATACCCCCAGAAAGGCTATAGTTAAAGAAAAAACAGAGAATACTAGAATACTAAGGATTGAGGAAGAGAGGAAGAAATTGGAAACTGCACTAGTGTTGATGGGAATGCACAAGAGTGTAGCCACTGTGAGAGACAGACATAAGCCGTCTTACAGTTCCTCTAAGAGTTAAATATAGAATTATTCTACGACCTAGCAATTCCACTCCTAGGGATGTACCCCACAGACCTGAAAACAGAGACTCAAACAAATACATATACACACTTGCACAGCAGCACTATTCATAACAGCCAAAAGATGCCAAGAGTCAAACTTCCATCCAAGGATGAGCAGATACAAAAATTATGGTATATGCATACATACAGTAGACGTTATTATTCAGCATAAAAGGAATAAATCAGTGATACACACTATAACACAAATAAACTTTTAAAATGCTATGCCTAGCGAAAGAATTCAGACACAAAAGATCGTACACTGTATGGCTTCATTTATATGAAATATCCCAAATAGGCAAATCCATAGAGATGATGCAAATTGGTGGAGGCCAGCTGCTAGTGAAAGAGAAGAGTGGGGAACAACTGCCTAATGAGCATGGGGTTTTCTTTGGGAATGATGAAAATATTTTAGAACTAGAGAGAGGAGGTGGCTGTGCAACACTGGGAACATATGGCTGGGTGCAGTGGCTGACACCTGTAATCCCAGTACTTTGGGAGGCTGAGGTGGGAGGACTGTTTGAGACCAGGTTTCAAGATCAGCCTGAGCAACATAGTGACAGCCAATCTCTGCAAAATAAATAAAAAAAAATTAGCCAAATTTGGTAGTACGTGCTGGTAGTCCCAGCTACTCGGGACACTGAGGCAGGAGGATCACTTGAGCCCAGGAGTTTGAGTTTGCAGTGAATTACTATGATGCCACTCTACTGTATACTGAGTGAAAGAGTGAAATCTTTTATCTTTAAAAATAAAATAAGTCTGGGCATGGTGGCTAACACCTATAATCCTAGCACTCTGGGAGGCTGAAGCAAGTGGATTGCTTGAGCTCAGGAGTTCGAGACCAGCCTGAGCAAGAGCAAGACCCTGTCTCTACTTAAAAAAAAAAAAAACAGACAAGCCGGACTTTGTGGCAGGTGCCTGTAGTCCCAGCTACTCAAGAGGCTGAAGAAAGTGGATGGCTAAGACCCAGGAGTTTGAGGTTGCTGTGAACTATGACACCAGGGCACTCTATTCAGAGAGAGAGAGTGAGACGTTCTCTTAAAAAAAAAGAAAAAGAAAAAGATGGTGAATGTACTAAATGACACCATTGAATTGTTCACTTTAAAATGGTTACTTTCTTCTTTTTTTATTTTTTCAGGAAAAAAGCAGCATGAAAAAGAAAAAGCAAGAGAAGCCTGGCAGGTGTTCATGCGGGACCCAAGGAAGCCCAGTGAGCGGCAGCAGTGAGCACACTGCCGGGCACTAAAGCTGGCCACCGTGGCGGAGGAAGGAGCGGGACAGCGCGCGGAAACACCTGACAAGGAGGCGGCCTTCCTAACACAAGGGCAGCATTCGCGCACCATCTAGACTCCACAGAACGTGACTTTGTACAGTCCCAGCGGCAGAACGTCATGGGGCAGGAGGAGAGCTCCACGTAGGGGCCGAGCGACACCGTGACCTCTCCCAGCCCTCAGCCTCGCAGCCCTGCACCCCCCTTCACAGGGAAGGAAGAGCAGAGGCTGAGGGAGGAGGACCAAGGAGCCGGCGAACCAGAGATCAGCTCTGAGCCTCATGAGCAGCCTGGTGTGACAGCAGCATCTATGGCAAAGAAAGGGAAAGGAAAGGGGGTGCAGACCCGGAATATGTACGGTCAGACCCTGTCCACACATGCTGCACCTTCCTGTCGGTACACCCCAAACCAAAGAAGCAGGCCAGACTGTGCTCGTTGTATGGATAGGGAAACCAACCTCAGGCTTCACATCCTCATTCTTCCTACCACACCGTGAGGTAACCAGCCAGCTGACACATTTAAAATGTTGTCAGAAGCCATAATCCAGTTCTTCAGTAAAGCTCTAGTTGTTTGGAGGAAATGTGTTCCACTTCTATTTTTTCCATAAGCTCTAATGGGTTCTTTAGCATATCTCTACTGCAGAAATGCACTGCATCGAGCCAAGTTCTAGGCCACTTTATTATTACCTGGGGAGTATAGAAAGCACCACTGCTGTAACAGTTTCCTACAGTTTATTTTTCTCAAGAGGATCACTTTCTCCCCGCTACCTGAATGCTCTCTGTAAAACCACAAGTCCTCCAGCCATGCAGGAAGGGTCAGGGGATCACGTCAGCACTTTCAGCGGCAGAGCCTCTGGAGTGTTCCTCAAACTGCTCCCTTCCTGCTTTTGTGACACTTGATCTCCCCTGCAGTCCACAAAATATGGAAAGGAATGAAGCAGCTGATCTGGGAGACGGTTGCAGTCCAAGGTCAGGAGCAATTTCCTCCCTTGGGAGTGGTTTTTCCAGTCCTCAGCAAACTGCCCTTTCCCACCTGACAACAGCAAAGATGCCTGCTCCTCTTCCCATTTCAGAAAAGTAATTAAGGACCTTCCCAATACAGCAGTTTCCAATGGCTGTAAAACAGTCCATTTCAGGCTCACACCTGTAATCCCAGCACTCTGGGAGATTGAGGCAGGTGGAGTGTTTGAGCTCAGGAGTTTGCAACCAGCCTGAGCAAAGGCAAGACCCCTGTCTATACTAAAAATAGTAAAACTAGCCAGGCACAGTAGTGGGCACTTGTAGTCCCAGCTATGAGGAAAGTTGAGGCAAGCAAATTGCTGGAGCCCAGGACTTTGAGGTTGCTGTGAGCTGTGATGCTATGGCACTCTACACCAGGGCGACAGAGTGAGACTCTGTCTCAAAATAAATAAATAAAAATAAACACTCCACTTCACTGATGATTCCAATGGCTTTAAACCTTTCATTGATATATCTTCCCGCAAAAAACCAGACAGAGAGCCAACCTGACCGGTTACTTCCCCGCCCTTTTATGGAGCAGACCCACCAAGGCAAACGTTTCCACTGCAGGGTTAGGGAGGATTCACATTTCAGGTCCGGAAAAGATTCAGAATGTAGAAATCAAAACGGGGGCACGGGGAACAGGTGAAGGAAGGCCAAGAAATTCTGCCTTTGGAATAAGAAGTTCTTACTGTCCCCACCTACATTCCAGCTACAGCATTCCCTCGGGAAATGACATGGAAAAGCATCTGTAATATCATAACGACTTCGACAGCAGCACACTCACGAGCAAGATGTGAAGAGCCTGACGAAAGAAACTACAAAATGATAAGGGCGACAGCAAAATCATTAGACTCCTTTTCTATACTGGACCGTTAGACATTTTGCAGTTTCTTCAAACCTTGAGGGAAAACTGAAGCATCACCATCAGTGATGCTAATACAACCTTGTAAAGGCAAAACAGCAAATAAGACGAGCCTGAGCATGTGCTCTGTGATGGAAAACTAACATTTTGTTTTAAAATATACCCCACTACTTTAATGCATGGTTAAGTTTTCTCTAAAGTTTTATGTTTAAAATAAAGGTGAAAGGCTCGTCATGGTGGCTCACAACCAGCCTGAGCAAGAGTGAGACCCCCGTCTCAAAAAATATATATATATATACACACATATATCCGGGCATCGTGGCAAGTGCCTGTAATCCCAGCTACTCAGGAGGTTGAAGCAAGAGAATCACTTGAGCCCAAGAGTTTGAGGTTGCTGTGAGCTGTGACAGCACAGCACTTTACCGAGGGCCACAAAGTGAGACTCTGTCTCCAAAAAAAAACACACACAAGGAGGAATGAAAGAAGGGAGGAAGGTTTAAAGATTTTTTTATGGTATGTATATTCACCCAAATACAAATTTGGGATACACCCAAATATCTACCTCCTAGATTCTACTCACCTTTTACTCTACCAAATTTTTTGAATATGTGACCCTTTTTTCGTCAAAAAAGGGTTACATACCCAACCATTAACTACTTTTTAAATCCATTTCACACAAAAAAAAAAAGTTGCACAACTCAGGATACTTCATTCAAACTCTTACAAGGTTGGCATTTTCATCTGTTCTCACTGAAGGTTGTGACTTTGCAAGAGGAAGGAGGAGGGGGAAAAAGTAAGTGAATGCTCACTATGTACCTAGCTTCAAGGCTCAAGTTCAGGTTAAAGGTGAGATTCCAAAAACCAGGAAGGTCAGCATTTGACAGAATGATGACCATAATAACTGCTAGGAAAGTTATCTTCCAGAGAGCCACTCTAGAAACGGGACAATTGTGAGGAAAACCTAGCAGTGGCCAAAGTGGACAGCGCTCTGTTCTAGAGAGGACATCCTTGGGTGGTGAAGTACGCCTTCTCCATAAGAGGAGTTAGGGATTAGAAAATTCTTCCTCCTGTTTTTGCTCTTTTCTCTCTCATCCCTCAATTCTTCCACATTTGGGGGTGGGATGCCCACCACCTGGAAAGACCTCTAATACTAAAGAAGGGAGAATGATAAAAAATACAGAGGGCCAGGGTTGGTCCTGTAGGGACAACCGAAGCATCAGACTTCAAGTGTTGTTAAGGGCTGCCTCATCCAGGGTACTGGGCAAAGGAGAGAGCCCTTGTGCAGAAGGTGCCTGGGAAGGAATGCTACATTCCAGCTACAGCATTCCAGCTAGAGCATCCCAGAGCTCAGCTCCACTGGCAAAGTCAAGATGTGAGCAGCAGTGGCAGCAGACAGGGTCCCTGTGGCAGATGGTATTTTCCAAAAATAGCTGAAGCATCTTCTTCATACAAGGTGACTTTGACACTCCTTGAACTCAGAGGTGGACTTGTAAGCCTCCTCTCCTTGAAACTGGGCATGTTCTGTTTCACTTTCCATAGTTTCACTTACCTCAGATCAACCACAGTTTGAAAATATTAAATGGAAAATTCCAGAAATATACAATTCGTAAGTTTTAAATTGTGCACTATTCTGAGTAGTAGGAAGCAATCTTGCCCTGTCCAGAATCCTCCCTTTGTCCAGCTCATTCACACTAGCCACCCACCCATTAGTCACACAGCAGATGTCTGGATTATCAGAGAAAGCATAGTGTATGTACGGTTTGGTACTAACCAGATTTCAGGCATTCACTGGGGGTGAGGCAGTTATGGAATATACCCCAGCAGATAAGGGGGAACTAATGCAATGGGATGGAAGCAACAAGGCAGGACTTCTAAGGCAAAGTCATAGAGCAATGCTGCTTCCACCCTGCCTGCTGGAAGAAGCACAATGGAGCCCACACAAGCGTCCACCTGCCCTGAGGCCCCCATGCTGTGAGGAAGCCCACAGTTGCCCGTGGAGAGGGAGGGACAGGTGCTGAGCCAGCTGCCAGCTGCTCCAGCCGTTTTCTCTTCCAGCTTCAGCTGCCATCTGACTGCACTGCATGAGACCTCCAGCCAGAAAAGCTCAGGTGTGCCCTTCCCAAACTCCTGAATGCAGAAAAAGTAAGGCAAAAGGTGATTGCTATTGTCTCAAGCACTGTATCTTCAAGGTGATTTCTCACCCAACAATAAATAACCAGAACAGATCCCAACTAGATCATGATGATACCTCATTTCATTTGCTGCAAAATCCAAGTCTTTGAACCTGGTGTCAGTTTGGGCACTATCTTGATTACTGTCTGTTAAACACTTCGGCTTCATGAGTTAATGTACAGTATATGCATACTTTTCTAGACTCTTCCCCACACACACATTATATACACACACACACACATAATTTTCATACTGAAATATCCTCCTTTCCTCTTTAAACCTTTCCACATTTTACCCTCCATTCAAGACCTACCTTCTTCTAAAAATGACCCCTCTAATTCTTTACTCCTGAAGGTTATCAGTGACATCTGAGCTGCCAATCCAATCACCTCAATTCCAATTCCTGCCTAGAAGGCATTAAATCCAAAAATGGAAGCCACCATGGCTCATCAAGGACAGATCCACTCACTCCCTTTGGACAACAGTGCTGCTTCATTTCCTTACTGAAGAGATTACCAAGCTGAGAGACTCAGGAACTCTGATAAACAGTCGCATCTGAAAGGGAGCAAAGCCTTTTATTTTACCAGAGTTTTTCTCTATCATTCTAAAGGTGCCCCATCAATACAGTACCACAAGCCAAATCTTGCTTAGCACTTGATGTATAGTTAGTCTGAATTGAGATTTTTTACAAGCATAAAACGCATACTAGATAAAAAGCAAAACGTAAAATCTCTATGTTTATATTGATTAAGTGTTGAAGTGATAATCACTTGGATATGCTGGGTTAAATATGTCATTAATTTCATCTGTAACCTTGGACTTTCCAGCACCCAGCTTGGGATCCCATAACCTGTTTTCTTTTTATTATTTTAATTAGGCTACATAAAAATTTCAAATTCTGTATATGGTTCACATGACATTTCTACTGAACGTGGCTGGTCTAGATCAGATGGATAAAGATGAAATTTTGCACTAACCCGAATTAGACACAGTGTATTTCCTTGAAAAAGTTTATGAAAAAAAAAAAAAAAACACTTTTCAAAGCAAAGGTGAAGTATTAGGAAATAAAATAAGACATGATTAAAAGATAAGAGAATGAAAAATAATAAAGTTAATATGCATGCTTGGAAATGTTTCTAGTAATTGCCAATCATATAATCACACAATATTTGATCATTATCCGTGGGGAACATATCTCAGGAACGCTTTGAAATTTCAGATTTTCTTTCTCTCATTCTAATAGGTATAAAAATTCTACTCACTGGAAGTTACCTAGCTGCCTCCCAAACACTGCAATCACTTTAGGACTTAGATTTTTGAAGCAGCAGCTCACTACATTTTAAAAGGAAGAGATGAATTCTATATGGCTTCTGAAAACACCCCAGAAAGTGGCCTAAGGATAAAACTGTCCGCAGGAGTGAGGAAGCGTGGAAGACAGACACACTGGTAGAACAGACACACTTCAGTGTCCTGCCCGGATCTCACTGCGTCCCTTTAACTGTCTATGCATGCCCCCGCCTTATGTGTGCTCTGCTTCTAAGTGATATTACCTGCAAATTTCTTAAGAGAAACACCCTTCAACCAGCAGAGGTGCTTCATCTGCAGAGAAAATGAGCAGAAGTGCTTGGAAGTTTACAGCCCCACTCCCACCTGCCCACAGCCAACAACTAATGCCAGAGGGGAAAACTTAGCTCCATTGCCTCAGAGAGAAACAGACACCAGGGAGCAATTACATCCCAGAGCTCCCCAGGGATCATCCCTCTGCTTGGCTTCTTTCCCACTCACTAGCTTCTCCAGGGAGCCCTGCCTTTATAAACCACTTACAGAAATCCTATCTCAGGTCCGCTTCTGGAGAACTCATCTCAAAACGCTTGGCTTGCATGCATGTGCTCTAAGGAAATGATTTTGTGGTTGCTGTTGTACCATGGATAAGAGCTTTTATAACACTCAAGAGTTTGAAATAACTTCAGTATTTGCAACCATAAGATAATAAGCATCTTCACTCTTAAACAGCATTGCAGCAGGCCTAGAACATAGATCACACAGCTAGAAAAAAGATGCTAATGGCTAGCACAACATATAGAGGGGAAACAGGAGAGCATGTAAGGCTCTAAAGCAGAGGTAAAAAGAAATAAAAGCCAACATTAAGTTTGTTGGGCTGTATGCCTGACACTAATGCTGTACATTTTTCATGTAATCAGTATTTACTAAGAATAATTTTAAATCATTTATGAAAGAAGAAGGTATACCCAACATCAGGTAGATTTGTCAGAAGAATAGTGTATCTTCCAAACTTAAATATTACAGGGGAGAAGTTGCCAAGAGTTGTTTGCTTTCTTTCCATAAAACATGAAAGTTGTCTTTGGTTCGACTACAGTCATAAAGTCCACTTTACCATGAGTCGCCCGATGCAAGGGTGAGGATAATTCTTCTAAAAACAGTTATTCTCCCTATAAATACATAATAGTTGTTCTCTGTATAAATATTTCCTATTTTAGGAGTGTGTTGACCAACACTGATAACAAGTTAAGTTTAATATGACATATAATCAAGGTCTGAAATATACTTTCTGCCATAATAGGACTTAAAATATTTTTTGAATCCCTACTGTGCATGTAAATAGGAAAGGAAGGAGGAAGGAAGGGAGGGAGGGAAGAAGGGGAAGGGAGGGGGGAAGGAAAAGGGAGAAGAGAGAGAAAGGAAAGAGAGGGAGGGAGGAAGGAAGGAAGAATGAGCGCTGATC
>CAUYON010115018.1:0-22462 GCA_963573935.1 Arctocebus calabarensis | reverse complement strand
GTGTTGCGCTTCCCCGAGGTCCACCGTCCCCCCAGCCCCCCATGTTTCAACAAAGTGGCCCACCCCACCTCAGGCCAGGATGTTTTTCGCCTGGTATTTAGCGCGCGCCCCGGGGGGGGGGGGGGCGTTCCAATATACATTTCTAATCTCCTGTCCCACCATTTATTCCCAAACAAATGCATAGCCTCACTGTTTTCCATAGAGACCTGGGCCTCTCATCTCTGTGCTCTGACACACACTATTTGCCCCATTGACAAACAATTGCCCACCTCCATCATCACCCTCCCCACGTATTCTGCACAATCCCAACAGTCTTTCCACATACCTAAATTATTTTTTATCCTTCAAAGTCTGGTGAGGATCTACCTTCTTAAGTTTTCTAATGATCTAGCTCCTCCTTTGAGCTCACTGAACTTCAGGCCTCTAACCTGTAATACTAGCCAGGAATTCACAGGCTATTTGCAACATTTCTTTATTATTACTTTGTACTTTTACTTAACTCAGCACCCATTATTGCCTTGCCTTTTCATCTGTTATCTCCTGAGCTCAGATATGTTCTTCAGTCCCACGTGAGGGAAAAGGAAGGTCTGAACATTTATTGAGCACCCAATACGTGCCAGGCACAAGGCTGGTCATTTCATAATCTCAATCCATGCCTATGAGAGAGCTATTCCCATTTCCTTGGTAGAAATTGAGCCTTAAAAATATAAAATGAGTTGACAAAGGCCTTATCCCTCATAGCTAGAAAACCAAGGGCCACTGCTCAAATCCAGATCTGAGCCCAAAGATCTTGTATTTTTTTTTTTTTTTTTGTAGAGACAGAGTCTCACTTTATCGCCCTGGGTAGAGTGCCGTGGCGTCACACAGCTCACAGCAACCTCCAACTCCTGGGCTTAGGCGATTCTCTTGCCTCAGCCTCCCGAGTAGCTGGGACTATAGGTGCCCGCCACAATGGCTGGCTGGCTAGTTTTTTTTTGTTTGTTTTTTTGGGGATTTTTTTGCAGTTTGGCCGGGGCCGGGTTTGAACCCACCACCCTTGGTATGTGGGGCCAGCGCCCTACTCGCTGAGCCAGAGGCGCCACCCAAGATCCTGTATTTTTGCTGCATTACGTCACATTTGCTTAATGGTGCATGTGGTAACTATTCAATAAATATTTAGGGGCTATTTGAATATCTGAGTAGCAGCTTACCCTGAATATCAACAAATCAGACTCCCACGCAACCAGTAGCATGCATGGCCAGTCCTCAGACACCCTGCATCTCTGCGTGACAGCTCAGAAATTCAGCAGATCACCACACAACTCTGGGCTCCTTAAGGATGGAAGAGCCTCCTTCTCCAGCATTCCTGCAGCTCTGAAGGTACTCCACCTGGTCTTACCAGCCTATTCCAGGTTGCAAGGATCTAATGATCTTCTCCGATGAAAATTGAGAAGGTGGGAGTCACAAAGAAGCTACATAATCAGCACTCAAGGCGATTGTCAAAGAGTGCATTAGGCAGCGCACACGTTTTCTCCGCTAGCAGCTTTGTAATTCCAGTGGCACTACGATTCAGTTAGCCATAATATTATGAAATATGTCGCAAACAACTGGATTTCATTTCAAACAGCATAAATTAACAAATTGCACATGTGCACCCAGCATCTGCTAACCTAATAATTAAGATATTTAAAAAGTCACCTAATGGCACCAAAGTCAGGATAATGGGATAATTGTTACAATGTTTTAAAAAAATTTAAAGACACATAATCCAGTCACCCATGCAGCACACACCAAACGGAAGGCTGCTTTTTCGTGGCCTCTCTGAGCGCGGTGTCTGGATTAGCATGATGTGAAAAGCAGCAACCGCTGTTATGTAACAGAACCCTGCATATACAGTTGTCAGTCTGGGTACATTTAACTCCGCAGGTTTAAGGCAGAGCTTGCTTGCCGGAGCAGAACTTAGGAAACAATGAGAATTTAAAGACATATTGCCCCATGGAAGTTTGGGGCCCAAGGAAGAGAAGGCCAGCGCGCCATGCCTGCACCACACCAGGGCACTCGCCCCCTGGAATGGCTGGTTGGAAAACAATGCTGACAAGAGCATGGTTGTTCAATTACAACGCTGTCTGCATTTCCCTCCTCTCCCTATATGGCAATAAAGGCACTTAGGGGGGCTAATGTAGTTCAGAAAGAAAGGCACTGAAACCTGGAACCAGGCTTGCCTTACACGGAGAACAAAGTGGATCCCGTCTCCAGGCAAGGGCTCCCCAGTTCCCAGGGCACGAGCCTGCCAAGAACGGAACCATAGCCGGTTCTCGGCACTGCCAGCATGGGGCGCAGGACAGGCCAAGGCACCTTCCTGCACGTCAGGTTTGCCAAATGCAAAATAAAGGACAAGCGTTAACTCCCTGGTAGTCCCTTCCAAAGCTATTATTTCTCTCTCTGGTTCCACTGGTAGATCTATATTCATTACAAACAGGGGATCACTCTGTAATCTCTCATTCTTCACTGGGCTCTCTCAGATGAGGCTGAGAGAAGGACATTCGCTGGGAACTGTCAAGATGTCAAAAAATATAAATCCACTGGACCGTGTGTTCGGGACTCTTCACTACCCAGCAGAACTCGTTATGAAGCGGGTTTGTCTGAACCCCACCCAAAAAGACTCGGCGAAGGCAAACACAAATAAGGAGGTTCCCCCTTAGAAGGTGTCTGCCCATCTCAGCATCTTCCAGCGAGGGAGAGTGAGCGAGGAAGAGCCCCCACCACATACTGAAGGGGAGCTACCCCAGTGGGCTCCAGAGGTCTTGAGGGCGGCAGTGGTTTGTGTAGCATAAAGGACGCATTTCATAAGGATACACGTACATTCAAAGAGACGCTCACACAGGCCTGTCTCACACCTCCCCAACCCATCTCTCCTTTCCTAAGCTTATTCCTTCTTCCAATCTCTTTCCCACTCTGTTCTGTAAACTCACTGGGGCCACCTCAGGTATAACATTTAAGGCAATGCCAAAGAACTCAACCATCATGACAAACAATATTTTAGTGCACCTTTTAAAAACTTAATCTGAACACAAAAAATATATGATGAGCAAAATGCCAAAATTGTAAATAAAGAGAGTAGCAATCTAGGCATCACCAGACAGCCCCGTGAGGAGTCTGGTTCACATAAAATAAACCACTGTAAATGAATGATTTCATGACAGACAGGTCTCTGTCACATCCACATCTGTATTTGCGAAACCTTCTGGTCGTGGGTATTCGGGAATGAGCAAGGCCAGCCTCAGAATTGTACCGGTGGGACATGCAGACAAGAGGTATCTACATTCCACCTTCTGAGACTAAACTGAGCAGAAATTCCCAGGGATGACTGCAGGAAAATTTGTCTCCTAGAAGGAAATACGATCCAGAAAACATTTACTTTGAAAATGATACTTCTTTAAAATAATTACTATTCGCATGGTGATAAAGCTTTGGCCTACATTATATTCGGCTTTAAAAAGAAAAGATGGACTCTATATACTGGTATATATTTATTTTCTGGAAGTGCAGTTCTGATGAGGCAAAAGCCACACACAGCCCCCAGGTGCCTACAGACTTCAATTCAAACTCCAAAGCCCAGCAAGCAATGGTCTCACTCTGGTCACTGATTCCTGCAATTCCCCTCCCCCCCTACTGCCAGCAGACCTGTCCATTTCCCCACCTGGGCTTTCCAGCCATTTTCCCTCTGCCCAGGCTACTCCTTCCTAGGAGCAGGAAGGCCTGTCTCTCACCTCCCCAACCCATCCCTCTTTTCTAATCTTATTCCTTCTTCCAATCTCAATTCGAAAGCTGAGTTTTCCACAAAGCCTTGGAAACCTGTTAGATGCGAAATTATCAGGCAAATTAAAGTTAGCAAGTGATGGTTCCAGGCAGTTTTTGCATTTCAGTTTAACCCTAAATTAACCAAAACACTTAATTAATCCTAAATGCCAAAGCATAAGGTTTATTCCTTCTTTGCCATGGGAACAGTGCCAATAGGAAAAAAAAAGGGGTGGGGGGGAAATAAAGCTCTTTTTCTTCACTGACTCCTGGAACAAAGCAGAAATTCAATCAATGAATAAACAAACAAATCCAGCTTCCTATGGACAAGTTGGTCCAGTGGCCCCAGGAATCAGAGACAGATATACGAGATAAATATTCTCTGTATCCTGAACAGCACCACTCCCCCAACCACACACAAAAACACACACTATTCTTCTTAGCCCAATCACAGAAGGAAAGGGAAAAAAAAAAAAATCCCATGTTGACTCCTGAAGCTTAACTGGAGTCCAGCTCTCACAGGCCTATGCTGCTGGCCCTGGGTGATTTGCTTCTGCAACTAAGGGCCTGGCGCTCAAAGCCCGATTTTCCCCGAGCAGAGCAATTCAAAACCATCTTAGTCACACAGATAGAAGGTGAAAGTATATTCCAAGCAAACTACTGGACTGAGGTCGAGTTTATCAAACCAATTACACCAAGATGTTATGGGAAGGGGGGAAATGTAATCACATATGACAGGGATTATCAAAACTGCTTACACAGTAAATCAGGAAACCGATAACAGGCTGACAATGGCATATACCTGACTGAGGAATTTCAGGCTCAGATTCCCCGAGCTTGTGAAACAGAAATAACACCACAGAACAAGCTGTGCGGTGCGGCCGGGCACCGGGCACCTCCAGGCGCAGGGTGGCGGGGAGCAAGGCCTGGTGCAGGGGAGGGCAGAGGAGTCGCTCTGAAGGACCCCCCTCCAAATCCCCTTTAGCAGGATGCCATTTCCCATCACCACCGCCCAGAAACACAGTAACGGGTCCTGACCTCAGACACCACAGCATGGGAGCAGTTAAGTCAGGGGTGAGATGAGGAAAATCTCTGGTGAACAGATAGAGACGCCCAGAAGTCAAAGTTGTACACTGTCAGCTCCACCGTGACAGAAGAGGCAGGGAACAGAGTCGCCCGCACCGTTTCTGACATCCGCTGCCTTTCTGTGGAATGGCCTAGAAAGCTATATGGGGCTTCTCGAGTGGGCAAACGCAGGCACGCTGGGAAGGTCTCTCTCCTTCTCGGACCCTGCCTTTCAGGGTGTCGGGAGGCCAGCCAGAGTAGGCAAAGGCATGCAGAGTGGTGTCGTGTCGTACCCCAAATAAAAGGGCAATAAATTAACTTTCTGGAACGTGGAGTCACTGCAGGATCCTTGGGGCCCAGAGCAAAAAGCAAACGGCAGGAGATACCTAATGAATCACTGACAGACAAGACACCAAAATAGAGGCCCTAAATAAAGCACCTGACCTGGAAAGGAAATAAATACCTACATGGTAAAGGAGGGGCCTCCCTTCTCTGTGCCTCACTAGGTTTCGGGTTTTGTTCACAGTACGGCCCCTTGAACCACCCTCAGAAGTTTGGCTGACTCGGGCACGGGCTTCAACTTCATCAACGTCATGGGCAACACTGGTGATTTGCATCAAGTTCAATGCTGTCCTTTTGGCAGTTGTTGCACTTAATTGAGTGAAAAAAGCTGTCAGTCTAAAGCCCCAATCCCAAGGTAAATTCACTCTGAACTAACCATCTGCCAGGGCTTCTCCCAGGGTAGTCAACACTTATCATCCAGAGGACTGGATTCACTTCCTCATAATTAGATCATTCCTGAATTAAATTGACGGTCCCAGGGAAAAAAAAAAATGCAAAGTATGTTTTGAGACCAGAAAGCAGAAGCCGACTTATTTTAACCAAATGCAACAGACTACATGTTTTTTTTTCACAGTGATAGCGTGGTACAATAAGTGATTTTTCTAAATTAGGCTTCACAGCAATTATTATCTTCCACGCCACCCTCATGATTTATATTCAGATTTTTGTTTAGAAAGTCGAGGCGTTTCTTGGAAGCACCACACACAAACCCAAAGGATGGGTAGCTATTATTTACAGACCCAGATGCCCGGGCAAGGTCAGACCAGGACCAATCTTATCAAATGTTGTGAATGTCAAAGTCTCTGTGCATTTGTTGACACATCTGTGAACTTGCTGCTCCTTCAAAATAAAGGGAAAGAATTACAGGCAGTGTCTTGTGTCCCACGGCAGCCATTGGTTAAAAAGGCTTGGGGTAGGGGAGGGAAGTTAAACAATCCACTCAGAGATAAACCTGGAACCAGGCCCCAAAAGCAGCAATGCAATCATGCTCTGCACAAAAAGAGGTGGAGAAATGAAATGGGAGATGTTGAAGGTATCTCTGTAAACACGATTTCATTCCCTGCCAGTAATAGGGTGATTTGCCTGGAGTCAGATTCAGTCTCATGGGCACTCAGCTGCAAAAGGTTTCTCAAACACTGCACATTAAACTCAAATGTTCCCAGGAAGTTATTACTGAATTAACTACAGTATTTAGTAAATTTATTCTGTTGTTCTTCAAAAGCTTTCATACCACTTTGTAATTACTATCTTTCCGATGAGACACAGAGGCAAAAACCAGTGAAGTGCTGTCTCATAAGGCCTTCTCCAACCCTGGGTCAGGAAAAGATTAATTTAACTCAAAATAGAATGAGACCAACTCATTTTTGCCAGAATATCCAGATTAGATATTTCAATGCCTACTTTTGCAGGGATGTGATGTTAGAGGTAAGATTATGAGGGGTGAACAGAAACAGAAAAATTCACTCCTCATAACATTACAGGCTTCTATTAGGTTTTATGTAATATTTAGCTATGCAACATAATATTTCTATTTTTCAGAGAGAAATTTTCTATTTCTCAAATAGAAATTTTCTATTTCTCAACCTTGCCTGATCTTAATAGTCACCTGCGGCATTTAATAATAACATAGGGTTTTTAGGTCCTTCTTCTAAAGGTTTAAATTTAGTAGGTCTGGGCTAAGCCTCAATAATCTATTCTTTTACACAAACTTACCAGAGGCCAAAACTCAGAGTAAAATGCAAAGGGTAGAAGCACAGCAAAAAGAAGCAGAAAAAAAGTACAAATGATGTTCTAGTGGCCTGGAGCAGGGAGCACTCACCCCTGTCTATATGTCCCCTGGGAGGTGGGAAGGCTCACACCCTCACGGTAACAGGGGATATGACTTTGCATTCCTGCTAAACCCAAAGGTAGAAGTGAGATGTCTATTTTAAAAAGATGAATAGACAACCACCCCGTTCATGAAAGAGATACTAGAAAAATCCTACCCCTTGCCCAGGGAACTAAAAAGGGCATTTGCCATCTACTCGAAATTCCAGGTAGGAAATAAACAAAATCCTAAGCTCTGGAATAAGCGAATGTGTCTAAGTTCTGAATTTACAAAATACACAGGACTCCCTGGGAAAAATAATTTCTGATGAAGATGAATCTGCAACCAAATTATAATCAAATAAGGAACAGATCCACTATGCATAAGATAGAAATAATAAAAATTAGTACCGCAACGACCTGACATAATAGACTATTACATAATAATATAAGCAAGTCTAAAAGTTTTAAAATAGTTTTTTTAAAAAAAGAAATAGGAAATGTAATGACGTAACAAAATACTCTGACCAACAATATAGGCAAATTAAAAAAAAAATTCTAGAAAGGACAAACATAGTCATTTAAAATTAAAAACTCAAGGAACATGACTCAAAAGAAGGCATTCGGCATTTTCCTAGTTACATGAAATTCATTTAAGAGGCAAAACCAATCTATGATGGTGAAAGTCAGGAGAACAGTTACCTCTGGGAGGACATTGCCAGACAAGGGCTTTTCATGGGAGCTGGACGTGTTCTCTCTCTTGATCTGGGTGAGGGTTACATGACTATTTCACATCTAAAACCATCATCACTTCACTGCATATTTATTAAACCACCATTTAAAAAAAATCCAATAGGTGATTTAAACAGCAGATTAGACAGAATAAATGAACTTGAAGAAAGAATTAAGGAAATTATCCAAAACAGGAGACCCAGAGACAGAGACAAAAGATAAGAAAGATTTGTGACACAGAGGATAAAACTCACAGATCACTCATACATTCAACAGAAGCTTCAAAGATTGAGAAAAGAGAAAATGTCTAAGAATGTTCCAGAATTAAAGGAAGACATGAGTTATCAGAAGAAATAAGCACATCAAGTCCCGAGCAGGATAAATAAATGAATCCACGCCTAGACATATCATAGTGACCCTGCAGAATGCCAAAGAAAGAGAAAATCTTAAAAGCAGCCAGGAAGACAAATTACTCACAAAGGAGGAACAGTGTGACTGACAGCAAACTTATCATCCGCCACATCAGATGCCTCCCACTGGTCAAAGGCCACTCACTGCCAAGCCGTTGACAATGCAGAACACGAGTTTTGTTCAAAACGACTACAGAGAGTTCATATTTTTTCACTGAGGCTTTTAGTGTCAAATGCATCCTTCATTCATTTCTTCAACAGGTTTTTATTAAGCACCTACTATGTGCCAGCTTGGGCTGGGAACGTCCCTGTTCTCAATGAGATCAATGCTCTGAATTCAAGAAAGCTGTGATGGGGAAAATACAAGTGGCATGAAGACAAACGAATGAAGTCTAATCCTGAGGAGAGAAATCAGGGAAAGCTTCCTGAAAGAGGCAGATACAAGATGAGACTCATCAGGTGGATGGGAACCAGAAGTGAAGACTATAAACTCCCTGACAGCAGAGGCTGTGTCTGTCTCCACACCATTATTTCTCCAGAATTCAAAACAATACCTGGCACTTAGGAGGTATTACATAAATGCTTATTAAATAAATGAATGAGTGGACAAATCAATGCAGTGGCAAGACACAGGTGTAAGGGAAAGTATGAGGATGAAAGAATGCATGGTGTGTTCAAGGAGCAAAGTTCGGTATAGTTAGAGAGCGTATGGTATGTGAGTAGAAGGACAGATGACCAAGAAGCTGGAAAGCTATTCAGCGGCCAATTTAGGCCATGTTACAGGCTTTGGATTGTAGTCCGAGAGAAACAGGACTCCCAGGCAGCATTTTAAGCAAGGCAGTGAGATATGAGATTTGTATTTGCAAAAATCACTTAGGTCCTGGTACTCAGGTCAGAACACTTCTTCACTAGTAATATGATGTGCAGCCTTCAGGCTTCTACCCAAAAAGAATAAGAGAGAGAGAGGGCGAAAGAAAGGGCAAGAGGGAGACCGAGGCAGAGACAGTAGCTAGAGACTGTGTGAGCAGGTTTAAGAAATAAACATATAATCCTGGCTGTCCAAATCCTATAAGTGCGTGTGTTTTCCAATCAGCCCCAAGGCTTATGGCAGAGATAAAATGGGAAAAGAACATGTCCCCAGCTCTAGCCGAACATTCTGTTCAGGCTATTCAATCTAAAAACTTCACTGTGCTGGTCGGCATCTTTGCCATTCTCGTTGGCCTACATTGGACCAAAACCGGCCCCAGAACATCAACATGTCACATGTGGGTCCAGACAAGGCTTCCTAACTTAAGTTTGAATTTCTTTCCCCTTCTTGCAAAAGCAGTAAACCAGAGAGGGGTCCATGGTAATCATTACGGCTTTCCTTGTGTGGACAGCTTGCAGAAAGCGGCAGCAAGCCCACAAAAGTCTGGCTGGATAAAGCCATTCCTCAGCCAATGCCAAGTTCGACCGGCTGGGGGCGGGGCGGGTCTGAGGAGGCCTGATCCTGGCTTCAGGGCCCGGCAGTGTGGTCAAGGCTGCGTCTTTAATATTCATAGCCCGCAGCACGTGCAGCTGCCAAGCCCCAATCACAGGTTGTTCTCAACAACTGGTTAAAGTTACTTGTCAGGATTACACGCAGGAATTCCTCCAGCAAGGTTGGAGTTTCGCTTTGTCTAGTCAGCCGGAAGTCGGCCAAGACAGCGAGGGAGCGAGTAAAATCTCAAGCAGTTCTCTGGCAGGACCCTCTGGGGCCTACAAAGGGCAACAGGAGACCAAGCAATGAAACGAAAACCTGCAACCGGAAGGGCGAAGAAGCTGCGGGAACAGCCAGAGGGCAAGAGAAAGTAGGAAAACAATCTCTGGGGGAGGCTGCGGTCAGCTGACTTGGCCGAACTCTGCACAGCGCCAAAGGGCTCCGGTTGCCTAGATTGCGGCCTCCAGCCTCCACAGACGGAGAAGCGCATAAACAGATGGGGAGGGAACCCGGGAGCAGGGGCTGTTATGCGGACACATTTTACACACGCCGGGGAGTGGGTGTGGTAGAGCTACGACAGCCGCCTTCTGCACTCAGCCTGACCAACTCTCCTAGGCCTCAGTCTCCCCATCTGCAACATGGGACCACAATTCTGGCCGCCTGGGCAGACAGAGGGAATTTTAAGGACCCCACTCAGTGTGCTCAGTAACCTGGAGCACAGTAAGCTATCAGTAAGGGAGACATCCTGCAGATTATGAACTCTATCAGACTGAATGCCAAACTCCAGGATAATTCTTACAAACTTGTTAAGGAGAAAGATAATATTTGATTTCCTCTTTGTAACCTCAGCCCCTAGTTCAGTGCCTGGTGAGCATAAGAACTGAATACAGTGGAAGGAAGGAAGGAAGGAAGGAAGGAATGGAGGGAGGGAGGGAGAGAGGGACAGGAGCGGGAACAGTAGGGGCTCTTTTATTTCTTTATTGTGGGTACCCATCGGTAGTGTCAACATATTCCAAAATACTGTTTGTTGAATTGAAAATTATTTATTCATCAGCTAAGTAGCAATAGCTGAGTACCTACTGTATGCAAAGCACTGTGTAAGGATCCCTGGAGCACATAAAAGTAACTAACCCCAAATGTCCCTGTCCTTCAAGATGTCATGACTCAGAGACTCCTACATGAATAACCCTAGTAATGACCAAGTGTGATAACACTATTATAGAGGCCCAAATAAGAGAAGACACAGACCACCTTTCATTCACACACCCCCCACTGTACAAGACATGGGACATTTTTCCCTAACTAGTCTGTGCCCGATGGAAAGAAGACAGACTTGCCACCTTGAAAGCTGTGGGAGAGAAGGCTGGGCACGTGATCACGCCTGGATGGAGTCCGCTGTCCTCAGGCCTGGCAGCACACGGCCCTGGGCTGCCTTTTCTGCCCATTGCTAAGGCTCAGCCCCAGGAAGGGTTTGATGTTTACTAAAGAATGTCCTGGCTTGTCTTTCTCTATAACAAGCTTACCACATGGATTCAACCAAGGCAAAGCTTTCCCAGGACCCAAGAGGCAGGGCGTGCTGCTCTAAACAACACTTCCACCACTGGGAAGAGTAAACAGTCGAACTTCTAAACTCCAAAAGATATTACTGATACTGTCTGTAATTAGCATGCTAAATACAATTGAGGCAAGCTGCTGGTTTTCATAGGCCTACTCCTGTTAAGTACTTACAGTTTAAAGAATGTGTGTGTGTGTGTGTGTGTGTATACATGTGCACATACGTGCGCTACTTGTTGGGCCCAACCTTTCTGAAATCTAACATAGAGAATGGCTACGAAACACAAACACATCCACCGCATGGAGATGAGAAAGGTGAAGGAAGTAGACTTTCTCCTTCATCCCGTATGATACCATCTAATCCCAGGAGAGCGGATGACCTGGAAACAGCTAAAGATCAAGGCATACTGCAGATCAACCACATTCAGAGTTAACCTACAAACCAGAGAATCATCTGAGAAGCATCCAGAACACTGAGTTGTTACCCTCCATTAGGTAGATGCTTAACCATGCAAACGCACATCCCGGCTTCACTCAGCACAGGAAGAGAACACATTCTCTTTAATGAAATCAGCAGCCCAAAGACTGAACTCGAATCCTCTTCTTACTGTACCCACCTTTTCTGCACAATTTTATTTGGTAGTCCTTGTGATTCCCAGCTCAAAAGCAAAGCATGAAACTATTTCCCTCTGTGGGTTTGCCATTTTTGTTTCATGATAATTTTGATGAGTTCCAGAGAAAAGTGCTGAAAGTGATATTACGAGTCAGATTAACAGCCAGTGTTCTTAACTCCTCCTACTTCCAAGTACCCAATATGTAAAATGAATGCAAAACAGCAAGCAGACTATCCCTGGGAAAGCTTCTGAGTCGAGTTCCCTAACGGAGAAACGGTACCTTCATATTAATTACATCTCACAGAAATTGTGTGTCACCTGAGCTAGCACTTTCCCCTTCATGGAGAGTCACTACGGTGCTGCTTAGTCACATTTGCAGTGACCTGGCCAGCTCATCCACTGACTTGGAAGGTTTTAAGCATTTCAAAACACAAAGCTCTAGCCTCTCTACAAGGAGAGGTCTCTGTTTTTTTTCCCAAAGTATGCATCAGCCTATAGTAAGTTCCCTACAAGGTAGGAAAAGAAGGAAAAGGGGCACATCAGCAGATGAACAGAATTATCAAAATGTGGTAGATGTATAGGTGTATGATGGAAGACTGTCCAACAATAAAAGGGACCAAGGTACTGACCATGCTACAATATAGATGAACCCCAAAAGCATTGTGCTAAGTGAAAGAAGCCAGCCCCAGAACACCTCATATGATTCCATTTAGGTGAAATGCCCAGAAAAGACAAATCTATACAGACAGAAAATAGATTATGGGTTGTCTTAGACAGGGGTAAAAATAGGGGAGTAACAGCAAACAGGCATGAGGGATCTTTTTGGAGTGATGGAAATGTTCAACTAGATCAGTGGTTCTCAACCTGTGGGTCGCAAACTCTTTGTAACAATGAAAATACATCACGGCACTGGGAAGGTTGAGAACCACTGAACTAGACTGTGGTGGTGATTATATAACTAACTCCATAAATTCACTACTAAGTATTGAATTGTATACTTATAATGAGTGAATTTAATGGTATCCAAATTATACCTCAATATTAATGTTTTGAAATGCCAGAGTAACTAAAGAAAGTGTATTGTTTTGTTGGTTCCTTTAAAATGCTGGATCTTAGTCGCAAGGTTATAAAATGTCAGAGCTGGCTGGAGGTTGTAGCTCTGTGCTGTGGAGACGGTGAGGTCTCCAGCTGAAAGCCATTTGCCCAAAGCCACTTACATTATCAATGGTGGGGCTGGGATCAGAACCCAGGTCTTTTGATACAGTCTTCACAGTCTTTCTTCATTGTTTTGCTTCATGTAAACACCCACCGCATTCACTATGCAAATAATAAAATGTATTTACAAACAGATGTTTCTGAATCAAAGATCAATATGTTTTTGAAGTATATACCACACTTGATAGCCCCATGATTTATTTAATCTCTACTTGCTTTGGTGCTTGTATATTTCATTTGCTGGTCTTCTCAATATTTGTTTCGAAGTGAAACTCACGGCTGTTTATAAGCTTCAGATTGAAGTTTCTTTTCTTACCCTGAAGATTTACAGATGAGTTTTTTAGAAGCTGAATCAACTCCAAAAAGACTCACTAATTCAGAACATCTAACAGCAAACATCCTAATTCAGAACTAGCCACAGGGGCTTGTCTTTCTAACAGAAATGTAAACTAGATCTTTATTTGCCACAAAATTAAAATGTGATCCAAATATGCAGAATATGAAGGAACCTGTTTTTGAATTACCAAAAACAAAACAAAACAAAACAAAACAAAAATCACAAACTCCAATTTAAAACAATGATACCCTAGCCTTCGTTGTCTTACTCTTTATCACTGCAGATTTTGAATGGGGCGGATGAGAGGCAGCCTTGTGTAAGATAAAATATACATTAAAGAATAGGACTCTGTTTAAACAAACAAATGAGTAATCTAAAAATTTTTAATAACTTTTTGGAGACACATCAGCCACACTAGAAATGATTAGTATGCTATCAACAAATGTTATGAAAGGAATATGTTTCCCCAAAATTTGGGTTAAAGCCCTAACCCTCACTACCATGATGTTCTAAGGTGGGGCCTCCAGAAAAGAGAGAAAGTGAGAAAATAAATGTCTGTGGTTTAAGCCACCCAGTCTATGGTGCTTTGTTATAGCAGCTCATGTTGACTAAGACAGCCAAGTACTTACATTTGTGTAGACCTCTGTATAATTCATCATAGTGATCAAGGTCAAGTGGTTACACAACATCCCTTTCTCAGAAACTCAATCAGGGGTTGGCTGTTCATGTGCATTAAAGTATGTGAGAAAATATTTAGCCTCCCTAAATCTGCATTTTGCAAGGGGCTATTCTTGCACTGACTTACTTACACATTTATAGTCTATCTCCCAATGCTTTTGCCTTGGCATAAAATGAAAATTAAAATAGAACTGCATATTTAGCTCAACTTCCCCGCCACAGAACCAGTCCGTAACTTTCTAAAATGTACTTCAGCCTTAAAGTGATTCCTGTCTCCAAACTACCTCACTCTTCAGTTGTCTGTGGGTCCAGGGGCCAATTGGACAGATGCTCCCATGATGCTGAGGGATCCCCTAAGAGCAGGTGTCTCCTCCTCTAGAAACACACGAAAATTATGCAGTTAACAAAGGGCCGAGTTTCGCTGACCAGCACATGTAGGAGCTCAGAATTTAAATATACTCATGATCTCACACTTAGGAAGGCTCCAAACTGTCCCCAGGGATCAGAACATTTCTGGTGCGTTTTTCTCTGGCAAAGCCCAGCGCTGTTTCCTATTTCACCTAAATGACCCAACGGATACTTAAAGCGGGTAGAAAAATTCCGCAACTAAAGGGCACGACTGAGGGCAAGGAGGCTGATTTAAGTCCTAAATTGGATGATTCTGGGAGGTTAAACCCCATAACTATGGTAAATAAGAATATAAATAAAAAATAAAGTAAACACAAGCTATGCGACTTCTAAATTACCAAATCCTATTTGTTTCCTCGGTTTCTCAAAATGGCTCAATTTACCTAATTTAGGGGGGGATACAAGTAGGAACAGGAATGACAGAAATATGTCAAGGTGGGCTAAGCTAGGAATAGCTGTTTCTTTAAAATAAACCAAAAGAATATACACATGCATATGTAATAAAATGAAGGTACTGAAAGTTTGAACAACAAAGAGGAAAAATTTCCCCCTAAATCACTCCATTCTGAAATTATTAGACCTATGATCCTAAACATCTTTTCTAACCCGTTTCCTTCCAGGTTCTGACAGAGCTCCAGCATTTTGCAAACTGACCTAGGACCCTTTCAAAGATAACCCGGCCTGACCTTTTTCCCCAGTGGCCACGACTGCCTTCCCACAGCTCTGCACAGGAAGGCCCCGACCCTCAGCCTTCACAGGCAGTCAGGACAGTGGCCAAGGGGAGCACAGTCCAGCCAAAGAACTCCCCAAGGTGGTTCTCAGGTAACCTGCTGGTTAGATTTCATCTCGTGTGGGTTTAGCTTTGCCTAGCGAGGCAAAGGAGGTACTTGGCCTGGGTTTAGAATGATTTCTGTTTAGGTTTCTTCAGGGCTCAATTATAAACAGCCCAAATACAGGCTCTGCTGTCCTGAAGGGCACCTTTCAAGAGAAACAAAAATGGGACGCTCGCTTAACAAAAGGGGACTGTTTGGCCACCAATGTCCTGAACAGGGTCTGAGTATATAACTGCAAGGGCTTTCTGCAACGTTAAAAAGACAGAGAAGAAAACAACAGCAAGAAAAGGATCATCGCAGAAGCACCCACTCCAAACCTTCCATCCCCTCAGAAGTGCCAACAGATAAAATATAAACCTCTTTGAAGAAAACCCCAGCCAGAGCTCAGCTTTCAGGTTTTAGAAGACACTGGCATCCCAAGGCCTCCTGCTGTCAGATCAAACACACACAAAATATTTCCCTGATATTTGCCCGGGTTCTCCCACACCATAAAAAACAGGCTTTCCTTTTAATCTACTTACCACACTGTGGGTGAAGGCCTCTAATTTCCCAGCACAGAGACAACACAAATAATTCATATGACACATTCATGGAATATCGATGGGGGGAAACATTTAGTCAGGGCTTACTGAAAACAATAGGAGCTCAGCTCCCGCCTGGGGAGGCAGAGAGACAGCTCTTCCGACAGGGCACAGCCCCCTCCTGGCACATGAGTGCAGGTAGAGATCAGGTCAGCCCCTGCGTGTTCCAGTTGTTTTAAGTCGACAGGTCTCCATAATGACACCACACTTGACTAGTCCCTCTGTGGGCTATGATGTTATCAACTTCCCTCCAGGACTTCCAGAGGCCACTGCCTATGGAAAGGTCCCCCCCAAACAGGTCAGGGCCATAAACATGCAGCAATGGCAGTCCCCCTACAATCATGACGGTCATCATGTACCTCGTCAATTAGCACTTGTGCGTTTCTTCTTTTCCTGGTCAAGGTTAAAACAAACAAAAAAAAAAGAAAAGAAAAAGATCTTCCACTTCATTTCCCATGGCTAGACCCATCCTTTGAAGATCTCACACTCTCTCTCCAAGACCTTCTTTCATCTTTGTCTCCACAGCTACTATGCGTGCCATCTCTCCCATCCTTGAGGTTCTGCCAAGTGTGAGGCAGATTCCCTTCACAGATGGGACAAATCAATGTCAGGCTGTGTAGAAAGTTAAAAAAAATAATAATAATAAAAGGCAGCAACTCAATCATCAATTAGGCCTATGGGGAAGGAGATCACCACCAAAGCAGAGAAAACTCCGATGCAACTCCAAGCCACATGGGGTATTAGAACCTGACTCTGGGTTTGCAAACATTCTTGGTTTTTTTTTTTTTTTGCGCCTTAAGGAAATATAGTATCTCTAGGTCTTAGTCTGGTTGTGAGATACTTCTCTGTCATCGTGCCAATTAACCCCCTTCAATTTCTCAACCTCACCCACTTGTTTGGACCTTAGGATTAATTTCCACTGACATTGCTTTCCGATCCACAAACTTGACCTCAAGGATAGAAAATCTCACTTTCGATTTCCCTGTCCGAAGCACCGCTCCAGTGGTCAGGCTCCTTACTTCCAGCCTGCCTTCCTGAGTACCAGGCACTTGTGAAATTTTTTTGCTTAATTCCACATATAACAGGCTCCCTGCTGCCCATCAGACACATCCCTGGCACCTCCAACTCAAGCCATCCCAAGATGAACCAGTGCCTTCTGCCCCCTTCACCCCCAGCCCACACACTGTCCCAGTCAAGAAGCCTGCTCCAAACAATGGTCTTGATTTCTGTCCTGTCACTGCCTCTAGTCTGCACCCACAATTCTACCTCCTTGGGAATTCTACCTCAGCATCCACCCCTCAGCCACTACCACCCAGTCCTAGCCTGAGATCTCTCTCCAGAATTATCACAGAGATCTCCCAACTTGGCTCCTATCAAATCTCCAGCTCTAACCCATAAACTTATATTTAAGTACTTTACCAAAAAGAAAGGCATTTTGCTCAAAGTTTTGCTATAAGAAAAAGCCCTAAGTTCTCAGCCTGGCCCCTGCCTCCTTCCCCTAGTCCTCACCAACATACTCCATGCTCAAGCCCAGCTACATCTCATTCACGTTACCTGAATGTGCCATGAACTCTCAGCTCACATGCCTCAGTCTAGAATGCCCTCTCACTTTTAGCCTAAAGAACCTCCCATGTTTCCAAAACCTATAACCACCTCAATGAGTTTTCCTCACTCCACTTGAAGCCTATTCTCCTTCTTCTGTGCACTAAGTATTTTGTAATCCCTACTACAGCACTCTATTAGTTAATTTTGCTTGCCCATCAATTCCCTTAATTCAACTTTGTCCTTCCATGGACCAACATGAGACCTGGCACAATAGCAAGTGCTCAAGAAACACTTGATGAGTTGATGCAAAATCTGAAGCTTTCAAAGAATATTAAGTTTTCTTGCCTCCTCCCAGTTTTCCCTCACTGGCTCCTCTTTTACAGATTGATTGTAAACTGCACGTCACTGGCATCCTGAGGGCATTCCCTGAATGCCCAAGTGAAAGGCAGAGAGATAGGGTTTGAAATCCACAACCTCGCACTCAAAGAACCAGCAGCAACAAGAAGATAAACACAGCTGAAATAGCAAAATGTGAATCCAATAAGGACCGTAACTAATGGGAAACAAAACCACAGTGTTTTTGCTACTAAAAAAATAATAATGGAAAAGACAGATTAATAAAGAGCTGTTGTCAAATGCCATGGCAATTTTCATTATAACATTTTATTAGGCACAATATGATACTTATCATTTTTCATTGAGGTTTGTAATAAAACTTCTCCCCTGCACATATTCTTAGTCCAGAGGCCAGACATTGATGGTATCTCCTGTTCCCTTACATCTTCATGGAGTTTTAAATAATATTGTTGATTTCAGATACAGGGAGCATAAAGTTGTTTGTGGAGCAAATTTGTTTTTAATATTTTGGTCATCAGAGCACAATATTCTGTATGTGAAAGTTAAATGTATTCCAAAAATATATAAAATCTTGACTCTTATAGCAGAAGTCTTTCTGAGAATCCCGATAGCAGGTTACAGTGGTGACAATCCTGGAGAGGCGGAATCCTGGTGGGGGAGCAAGTGAGAGACAGAAGGCTACCAGTTAATCTCTTTTAGATGCCACAGCAACAGAATGTGGAGAAAGGGTTCTTGCAGGCAACAGTCCAGATTGAGACAGACCAGGTGAGCTTTCAAGACCTCCCTGGAGATGCCATCCTAATAGTTGGAAACTCGTAGACAATTACTTCTAAACCATCCCCAAAGCCTGTCCTCTTGAGGTTGGGGGGAGGAAGGGGTAAAGGGATAAAGTCACTGGAACCTAGTCAAATGTAATACCTTCTAGGAATTACGTCACTGGAACCTAGTCAAATGTAATACCGTCTTAGAATTTTTAATCAATGCATCCCACTGGGAGCAGTTGAAATGGGTTCTGCCTTTTCAGATCCTGTTTCTGCTCTCAGAGCTGGATTGACTTAAGGTATAGAAATAGACCTCTTTTTTCCTTTGTGGAAAAAATTGACAAATGTCCTTTCCTGGGAGACTACTGACAAAACAAAACCTCATTCCTGGGCTATTAATACTCCTTTCCACACTTGACAATTATCAATTGGTAGAGGTTCTCAGGCATGGTAATGAGGATGAACAGGTTGAAACAAATATACAAAGCCTTGTTTTCAAACCCTGGCCTTGGTGCTATTACTGATTTGACCTCTCATAACTGGTATCTTTCCTCATTCAGGAGAGTCAACCCATTAAAAGGCAATACAAGCTAAGTACTTTTATGCCAAAGTCATATATCTTCATCTTGATCTGCCTGGCTGATACAATATGTATATGTGCATGAATGTATATATGTACGTATTCATAAATTCATTTTTCCACCGAAACAATTATTTTTGTTCACCAAACTGTTCAATATTATAGTATGGGGGCTTCTCTTCCCAGCCAGAGTCTATTTCCTAAAGGCCAGCTACTCTAAGTCTGTATGTGTATCACCCACACTATCACAATACAAATTAGACAAAATAGATGCTTAATGGTGTAATTCACTTTACAATAGCACTATTATTACAGCATTACTCTATTTTCATTACTACTGCATATTAGAATTGGCTTCCAACATGTTTGAGTGAAGAAATAAAGCAACCTAATCACAGTGCCAATTAATTCTGTAAAAGTCATGTAATATATCAAAACCAAAACATTTTCACAGCATCCCAGAAAGAGGATTCCACATTTCATTTACTTCTCCTACCTTGCTGTGCCTCTACCCCTTCCATACTTTGACCTATTCTAGTCAAATTATAAGCCCAAATCAATAAAATACCCTTAGCAAATTTAATTCTCTAAGGAAGGATATTATCAGTATACCCATACCTTGTGCTAACATTACTTTCCTAGGTTTACCCGGTACCATTGTGGTACCAATAACTACTCTTTCTCACGCTGCTCTCTCATCAGCTCAAATACCATAACAGCAGAGCAATTTCAAACAGGTTGCGAGTCTCTGAGAGCTTTGCTGGCAAAGTGCATGTAAATTATTAGATTACATTACAAGTGAAAGACTCAGCAGTGGCCCACCATAGGGCAGCATTAATGTATAGCAAGTTGAATGGAACCCTTGCAGACAAGCTTTTCCAATGTGATTTTTTTTTTTTTTTGGGCAGGGAGGAGAAAGTGAGTAAAGAGAAGGCAACGTGAGGAATGATGGGTTGCTGAAAAATGAAAGCTGAGAGCACCAATGCATGGTGGGAAGATGGTTGGAGGGGGGAGCCAGTGGGTATTACAGGAAGACCCTGGACAGAGAGGTGGGAGAGGTAGGAAGCACAGAGACAGGAGTTCAGCTGAAGACATAGGGGTAACATCAGAAAAGCCCAACATATGGCTGATGGGGCTGAACTCAAGTGATCTGTCCCTGCTAAGTAGGACCCAACGCAAGGTAGCCAAGTGCGGGATCAAGGCAGAATTCAGGCCCAGAAAAGAGAACTGGTTGTGAAAGAAAAAGTTTTGGTTGTGAAAGAAAAAGTTTTAAGACCTCTGCCAAAGCCCTGAGATTCTCATTTCACAGAGCAGCCAATTAGAACCAAGGAGGAAAGCTCCCAGAAAAGGGTTCTGAAGACCTGAGGAGAAGGGGGGTGGTGGGGAGGGGACCCCACCAGCCCTGTTTGTGCACTGTCATCAGCACCATCATAGGAGCTACACTCACTCTTGCCAAGCCCCCCACACACGTTTCATCACACATGATCTTCCAACCACTTTGGGAGGCCGGCACTGTCATCCCAGTTTGGGAGTGAGGAAATAGACTGAGAGGTTACTGAACTTACCTAAGGTCACGCGGCTAGCACAGAGCACACCCTGGCCTTGGTCCAGGTCTGTCTCATCCAGCAGGCTCGTAAGACCACATAGTCATATTCTGTCTCCTGACACGTCCAGTCTTGGTCTGAGTTGCTCAAGACTGGAGTAGGCCTGGGCATGCAACTGAGCAGAGCCATGGATACAAGAGAGACAGAGGTAGAGTGACAAACAAGGGTGGCCGGTGCGACCCCAGACCCAGTTGGAAATATAAGGAGACATGTGTGCAGTGGGGAAGCGCTGAGCTAGTCTCCTGAGAAAGCAAACATCTCTGCGTGGCAACGTGAGAGAGAAGAGCTACACAGTCAGTGAGCACCTACGTTATGCAAGGCACTGTGCAGGGGTCAAGACATAAAACCGTGGTCCTGATGTTCTCAAGAAGTCCAAGCTCATCCCCAGGAAATAATGCTGTTAAGACAGCATGAAAGGAACCTGGGAGAGGAAGAGGCCGCATGTTCATTGAATGAGCAAGGCCCACATGACTGACTGCTGTGAACAGAAAAGGGTCTTGGAAACGTCAAGAGGGAGAGGGTGGATATTATTTGGAGTGAAAATGATGATACGATTTCAGTGAGCAAAGTCAGAGATGGAGACACAGGCCTGGGTTTGAGAGCAGGGGCAGGGTGAAAGCTTAAACAAGGTACAGAGGTGAAAAAGCTCAAGTTCAAAACTTCAAAGTGACCCAGATGACATCCTCCCTTGAGAAACGCCACCACTAGAACATGCGATCCAGGAAGGCAGGGCTCTCCCCTTCATGTATGCTACTCCATCCCCAGCCCCCGGCACAAAGAAAGTGCTCAGTAAACATTCATTGAATGAAAGAAGCCACCCTTGGGCTCTTATGCAGTATGATAACTCCAAGCAAAGGGGGAAATCCCACAGTTTGTGCTCCAAGCTGGTCTAGACAGATGTGCATCTCACTGTACTAAGATATTAATGAGCATGTGCTAAAGTGGCATAAACATACTGCATAATTACAAATAAAAAGTATTAACATTATTCCCATCCTCCGTCTCCTGCCTTAAATCACAATGAGTAACCCCTGGAGTTCAACATCAGCTACTGTCCATTGGATCCCTACCTTCCTCCCGCTGCAGAAACATAGTCCTCAGAAAGGCAGCTTCTTCCTCATGCCCGGGCCAGGGCTTTCAAATTGTGAGCAGCAGTTCATAGACAGATGTGAAAACAATTTGGTGGCTCACGGCCTATATTTTAAATAATAGAGTAAAAATAACAGTGCATCACAGGTAAAGTATAAATATTTTATAATATTTAAGTGAAAGTTTACTTTTCTGTATGTGTCTGTGTGTATATGCTGGCTCACAATGTAATATGTTTTTCTCCTTGTGGATCACAGAATAAACATTTCTAAGACATGGCTCTAGAGGGGCAAGAAGTTCTAATATTAGGACACTCCTTTGAATATTCAAGCCGAATCACCCTTGTTTTCCTGGCTGAAGTGATTGTCACAAGGTACTGCTCTGGGGGCCAGTACACTCGGCCCATCCTGAAACATCAAGAAGTCCTATATATATTAAGTTCACCAATAATTCCTTCAAAGCATCCCCAGTTTCAGAACATGCAAACAAACTTTTGCGGGACACAAAAAAAGATTTATTTTTTTCTAATTACAAAAAGTAATACATACATAATACAGGAACCTCAGAAAATACAGAAAAGTGCAAAGAACAAGAAACTCACAAGTAATCCCATACCATCCACAGATGCCCATTTTCTCAGTTCACCTCTTTGGTATATGTAGATTCAAGTTAATTTACTGATAGAATTTAATATATTTCATATGTATATAGATAC
>CAUYON010115010.1:0-50162 GCA_963573935.1 Arctocebus calabarensis | reverse complement strand
ATAATTTTATTGACTCATAATTCTGTACATTGGTGCAATCATAGGGCACGATTCATATACATTCAGAAATGTTTTGATCGTACTGTTACAGATAGCCTTCAGCCATATAACTAGATTATATGTAGTATTATTGTAAATATGTTTTAAAGTCATGGTTAGAATCGACATCAATCAAGGCTCCAGCAACATATTTTTCTGAATCACCTTCCAATCACTGTGGCAAAAAGATGTCACTGAGGAAAATACCAGTGACATAAGAAAATTGATGTCGATTCTAACCATGACTTTAAAACATATTTACAATAATACTACATATAATCTAGTTATATGGCTGTGCTTTAAAGATCAGAGCACTGTTTATCACCTATCCATATATGCAGAATATGCTTTGAAAGGACAAGACACATATCTTATTTTTCCAGTATCCTATACCTGTCTGTGAAGTAGAATAAAACAAATGGTAGTAAATGAATGAACGAATGAGAGAAAGTTGAAAAATTCATTGGGATTTATCAGGATCATCCAGATCAGGGCATGAATGTGAAAAGAAGAAAAGGAGAAAGAAAAAAATAAAAATAAATAGAAAAGAAAACTACATAAAACCCAAAGGGATCTTAGAGATAAATTTGTGCAGCCCCCTCCTTTACCAGCTTAGGAAATAGAGGTCATTAAAGGGTTTTATTATTCTTATCTGTAAAAATCATCCCAGGGCCCATAGAAGTCAGCTGAACTAGTGAAAGTATCTTTGCCAAGCCTCAGAAGAAAAGAGCTTTATAAGCAAAGTGAGTCATAACAACCTCTTCTAATTGTGGGAACCAAACAGTGGCAGATTGTAAAAGGAAAATGCAGCAGGTTCCCATAAACCACAGGGTAAGCCGCGGAGACAGTGTGTAACAGGCTTGAGAGTATCCTCCTTTATCTTATCAACCATGGTACCCATCCATGGGGATTCATACTGTACTTAATAAGAAAAGATATACAGTCCTTACAGTGACTTTAAATCACTCAGAAAGCCACTTTCAATCAAAAACAAATTAATATTAATAGAATGCAAACTATGAAGGATGAGGTACCCAGGAATAAAGGAGTGTTGTACCCTCATGGTCAGGCAGGACCCGTCTATCAATTAGAGGCGCCTTCTGGCTTGTTTTCCCAGTAAAGGTGATGGGTTCCACCAACCTATCCCCACTCTCTCATCACTGTCTATGAACACTGGCTCACACAATCCAAAGAAGCTCCTTCGCTGGTGTTAGAAGCCAAGGAAACAATTTCCTTTCTTCGAATCCATCTCTCCTTTTGAAAGATCAAACATAGCCATGGCTGAAATTGTTCACTCCACCCAACTCACTTCCCCAAGTAGATTAGAAGATAAACATGAAAGTCAATCCAACAGCCATGATTTTTTTTTTTGAGACAGAGTCTCACTTTGTCACCCTCAGTAGAGTGCAGTGGTGTCACAGCTCACAGCAACCTCAAACTCTTGGGCTTTAGTGATTCTCTTGCCTCAGCCTCCCAGTAGCTGAGATTACAGGTGCCCGCCACAATGCCTGGCTATTTTTTGTTGCAGTTGTCATTGTTGTTTTAGCAGGTCCTGACCAGGTTCAAACCCACCAGCCCTGTTGTATGTGGCCAGTCCCGTAACCACTGAGCTACAGGCACTGAGTCATAACAGCCATGAATTTTGAATTGATTTGTCCTTGCCCATGTACCATGAAATACTATTGGGGTTCTAGTAAATATCAGAGGTGTAGTTTCAAAGAACCATGTTGTATCCTATTCATTTACACACAAGGTTGCCTTCTATTTGTCAGAAATAACTGCTCTCATTCATGCACAATGATTTCTGCCATACTTTTTTTTTTTTTTTGCACCCTAGGGAACACACTCAGTGCAAACAAGATAGTTTTGGTCTCAAGACTCCCCAGGCTTGCTTTCTAGGAAAATGACCCATCATAGGCTGTGGGCTAGGGGGACTCAGCAAAAGAAGCATCCTGGGGTCCCCACTTCCCTCTGCCCGTGGGATTAGGCTCTTAAAAGAGAAGGGCCATGGACCTGGGATGCTATAATTATCTCAGCCATTTAAGGATTATGCTCCTGAGAGACTATAATTATCCTAATATTGTTGCATTCAGGGATATTTTACTCACAAGGGAGTGCCTTCATTTTTACAGGATCTTTCAAGTAGCCCCAAAGGGCGTGTCCTCTCTAATGTGGTTCTTTTTTAAAAAGCTGGAAATAAACAACTGCATCTGGCATGAGGGTGGGGTCCAGCTAAACTCAATCCCACCCAGGACTTTTCACATGGGGAAAAATTCAACAGCTTCCTTTTGTCACCTTAAGAAACAGTTACCAGTGCCCTTGGGTCAAAACTCGAGGACTTTATTCTTTCTTAGTCCCACTCTCCTCCTCCTCCTCCTCTCCACCCTCCACAAATACCTCTCCCATCTGAAGCCCGTCTATTTTGAGAAATTGTTAAAGAAAATTCTAGCATTTAAGGTACAACTTCTTCCTGGGGTTTATGTATCATATTATTCACATCCCAATATCCTCCTACCCTGAGAACTGACCCTTTATTATCCTCTAAATCCAGTGTCATGCTACTTGCTGTAAAAATTATATAGCCTAAAGTGAGAAAGTGTAGGTAGAAGAAAAAATAAAAGCACACAGTAATATGGCAAAGAGATGCTTAATTCAATTCAATAAACTGCCTTGATTAAAATAGCTAACACCTAAGCAGTTCTCACCCTGTGGCAAGCATCATTCCAAGCATTTATGTGTCTCATTAATCTTGACAGCATCCTTATAAGGCAGGTACTAACACCATCCCCATTTTTTTTTTTTTTTTTTTGCAAACCAGGAGCAGAGAAGTCAGAAACTTTCTCAGTATCACACAGCTGGTAGGTGATGAGATGAGGACCAAAACTACTCCAAAATGTAGTGGCTTAAAATAAAAATTTTCATTCACTTACTAATGATTCTTCCATTTGGGTAGGCATCAGTGGGCACAGCCTGTCTCTGCTCCTCACAGCATCAACTGGGCCAGCTCGCCTGAGGCTGGAAGAGCCCCTTCCAAGGCAGCCTCTCTCACATGGCCAGGTGATGCTGTTTGTTGTCTGAGAGCCTTGTTTCTCCTCCAGCTGGCCTCCAAATGTGACTGAGTGGGGCTTCTCCCAGACAGTGATTTGGTTGTCAGATTTCTTAGAGGGGCTGGGTTCACCTACCGGAAGTGGTCATGCCCACAGCCAGCCCAGATTCAAGAAGAGGAGTCCACCCAAGGACTCAAGAGGTAGTATTTACTGCCCAAGGTACAGAGGCAGTAAATACCACTATGCCTGCTACTGATCAGGTTCAAGACCAAAGATAGAAAGTGTTGATATACGGTCTTTACCTCAAAAGCTATTGGCCCATATCAGGGTAGAAGTGGATGTCGTGTTACGATAAAAGTGAATGAACTGGGAGTCATGCCTAGACTTTAGTTGCAGCCTAGTTTTTTTATTAATAATCCACCTAAGAGACCATTTAGGAGACAGCAGGGATTTTTATATGCACTCAATTATAGATGAAATTGGAAATTAAGGGTTAATTTTTTTCTGATAGTGTGTAGGAGATTGTCCTTATTTTTGAGAGATGAATTATGAAGTATTATGTTTTAAGAAGAAATATTATGATATCCACAACTTACTTTCAAATGATTCAGAAAAAAAAGGGTTGATTGATAAAGCACATATTGGCTAGGTGTTAACAATTATTAAGTACAGGTAATAGTCATATGATTGGTTATTATTCTATTCTTTGACATTTTCTGAAATGTTCTTCTATATAAACTTTGATGAAAAGATAATAGCTCTCTAGGGAAGAGATTTTTCCCTAAGAAAAGACCAACCAGAAATACACATGGAAAGAAATCATAATTACATTTGTAAGTTCCCTCCTTGCATACTCTGACTTAGAAGGTTCTTGTCAGTCAATACCATCTTCCTACTTACCATGCTGTCCAGAGCCCACAGCTTAGGATCTGGAAGAAGATTCTCCTGCAGAAGTGGCTACCCTCCTGCTGGCTACTCTGCACTTCATTTTCTGACTCAAGAGAACAAAATTCTCTTCCTTCATTCCCTTCTGCAGCTGAGAGAGACACCAGCTATTCAAAAAGAAAAACTTTCCTTTATGACAAATACACAGAACCCATCAAAGCTATAAAACCATGGGTACATCACTGAATAGTAGTAACCCACCACAGCTTTCCACCAAGCTAGGCACCCTGTCCATGAGAAACACCAACTCCACATCACCCACAGGTGGTTCCCTCAGGATAACTTGAATTCAGGAATATCAGGGGATGCTGAATGGTCTCTGATACTTACATAAGATCTTGCTTCTGGGTTGTGGTTTGGGGTCTGAGGACACCTCTTTCCCAGACAGTAGTATAGCCACAGATCACACCATCCCTGGAGCCATGATTATAATTTAATGATTCAAAAGCCACTGTGATGCTGTAAGAACAATACATACACATACATAGAGTCTTCTTTCCTCAGAGCTTCCCTGTCTCTCCTCCTCTACCTTCTCCCTCAGTAAAAACCATAGCCCTTCCCTTCCTCCACATACCTCCCTACTAACCGTCTAACTGGACACACACTCACATGCACAAGATTATTGAAGTTCCTCTTCCTCTGGCTTCCATGATATCATCCCCTTTTGAGTCACCTTCTGTTCTGCTGATCCCCTCCCTTCTGTGTCTTTCTCTAGCTCACCTTCCTTCTTAAAGGAGCCATTTCCCCCCAAAGAATGAGGTCAGACAATTAAGTTCACAAACTCATCCTAGAAAACCTGTTACATGCCTCATTGTTGAATAGCAATACAGTCACCAGGTGGCCAAAAGGAGTACTTCAAAGGTGACTGTAGTGATATTCAGCAATGAGGTATGTAGCACTTTTTCTAGGATGAGATCATGAACTTAATTGACCTTGTATATTTTTTTCACCCCATGGGTAGTTTTTGATTCTGACTCAATGTCAAAATTACCTGTATATTTTTGAAAAGATATGTGTCCAGGCCCTGTCTTGGAGTTTCTGACTCAGAATGTCCAAGTAGGAGAGTAGCCATTGGTTTTTCGTAAAACTCTCTAGGTGATTTTGATATATTAATGTGTAAGATAGAAACTACTATTCTATCTTAGACATAAGATGGAAGAAACTACTGTTCTATCTTGCTGAGAAATGTCATCAAGTAAATGAATGAATAATTCAGTAAATGAGGGAATGAATGAAAATCATGGCTTCAATATTATGCCTATGCTGATGGCACCTATGTCAAATAATTTACAAATCTTTCCTGGGTGTAAATTAGCACCTTAAGAGGACATTTAGTCATTTTCTTATGCCACAGAACTGAGACTTAGCTCCATTTGTAAGAACAACATTGATTCCAGGAAGTAATTACTGAATGACCAGTGAAGCCATGCTGTATCTACTCCTGACATTTTATAAGTTCTAGCCCTACATGCCCAACTGTCTGTTAGACTATACACATACGTCTCAAACTATATATGCATCTCCAACAAATTTGTGTAAAACTTACTCATCATCTTTCATGTAATAGGTGAGTTCCTGGCATCACCCCCATGTCAATCTCTCAGACCCGAAACCTCAGTATTATTTTTTCCATGATTATGCAAACAGCAGGTCTGACCCATCACCAAATCCTTTCAAGCCTGTTATCTAATGTCCTTTGCATCTTGGGAGTAGAATGCCCAGGTGTGAAATATTCTTCCTCAAAGTGCTAGACACAGCACATTGTCTTTTATTTTGGAGCGATGTCTTCACATGTTCTAGACCCCTGAAAGTTTCACAAATACAGTGGTTCTCAACCTGTGGGTCACGACCCCTTTGTAACAATGAAAATGCATTGCACTAATGTATACAGCTATGATTTAATAAAAATTAAAAAATAATAAATGTGTTAATGTTATATTTAAAAAAAGAAAGAAAGAAAATACATCACGGTATTAGGAAGGTTGAGAACCACTGCACTAATAGAACACATCTTTGAATATTCCAGAGTTTATCAGTGATCTAATATACTAGCCACTTCTTAGTCATTTGGTCTGTTAGAATGTTGATTCATAGAGTAGATAAGTGTTATGTTCTGATTGTCCAGATGGCCCAAGCCTCTTTGAACTATATTATGACAGAAGATTGGAAAGTTAACATAGACCCAGGGCAAGACTATACTTGCCTCTTTTTGTCTACTCCAAGTAAATATCAGCTGTTTCTGATCCTCCTTTTTGATATGGATGAGGGAATAAAACCACATTTCCTAGACCTGTGACTGTATATCCTATCAATCTGCTTTAGCAAAGACGCTTCATCCGGAAAAGCAGCCTTGATAAGGGCTATCACTTGTTTGAGTTTGTGGTGATCTGCTGTCATCTTCCATGATCATCTAGGTTTCTTAAGGGTCAGACTGACAAATTTCATATACACATATTAGAAATTGCCACCCTTGAGTGTTTTGGTCCTTTAAAACTGGCAATAAGCTTCTTATTCCCCAGGGAGGCAATGTTGGTTTTGATTTACCACCTTGGCCAAAGCAGTTTCAGAGGCTTCTACCTGGTTTTCTTCACTATAAGAGCTCTTAATCCAGATTCCCAGGAATGAATGTACAAGTTGTGCCAACTATTAAGTACAGCCAGGTGTGTTGATGGTCCCTGTCAACCTGCTGTGAGCCAGACCTGGGTTAGAGCTCCCCTTATGTCCAAGCCCACATTTACTAGTATGTCTCTACCCCAAGAGTAGGCTATGGGGATACTTTGAGTCCCCAGGTAAAAAGCTGATCAGGCTTTTAAATGTTTAGCTATTTTCCTTTTCAGGTATACAGTTATAGTATTGATGACAGAAGGAATGTTCTTTATTAGAAAATTTCCACTCACAAAAACTGATTCAAGTTGGATAAAGGACTTAAATTTAAGGCATGATAATAAAGCATTCTTATTAAACCACAACCAATAAATCCAACTGTGTGCACCTAATTTTGGCCAGAGGACTGCCAGTTTTCAGCCTCTGGTTGAGATTCTTCTTTAGCATAAGAACCCACCTGGAAGTTCACTGAGAGGGACAACCAAGGTGCTCTGAAAGTGACATCATTTGAAATGCTGCATTGAGTTGCCATAGAACTAATAACTCTTTGCAATAACCCAGCGCATGCTTTAGTCTGGATCCCTGAAGGTGATACTCATGGAACTCCCTAGGCCACTGGTTCTCAACCTTCCTAATGCTGCAGCCCTTAATACAGTTCCTGTGGGTCATGATCCACAGGTTGAGAACCGCTACCCTAGAACCGAGCCTGACAGGCTCAACTTTATTATTCCAACTGGACAGCTAAGTGCATGGAGGTCCAGAAAGGCACCATGGAAGCTGATCACCTGGCTCAGTTCACTCTCTTTTGCCCACAAAATAAATAAGATCAGATTCAAGAGCAGGTAATCGTAGGGCTCTAGCCCCATGGTCTTTGAAGAAGCTTGGCAGGTGCAGGCCTGGGAGTAGTGGGCTTTAACCTCTCTGCCAAGCAGAAATCCATAGTGACCCACCACTTCCACGGAAGTAGAGGGGGTATGATGGGTCCTAGTGCACAAAGAACTTTCCTTTACTTGACTTTAAAAGTTGCCATCAAGTTATTTTAAATCACTAGTTGTAGCTGGCGGCTTTCAGGACTGGATTTGCCCCATTGTGTCATGTAGTAGGCTGGCTAGTGCTGCATAAATAGAGTTATGAACACATGGACACACACACACACACACACACACTTACTGCCTTCAGGAGGTGTGTACGAATCTCAGCTAATCTGCACTGTTGTCTTCCTAGCTCCTGGTTCTGCCACTTGACTTTTGATAAGTTACTTTACTTTCTGTGTTTGAGTGTCCTTATTAATAAAATAAAGCAGAGCCTTTTTGTTGTTCTTGGTGAGGGTTAAATGAATTACTATCAATGTTAAATGAATCACTGGCGCAGAGTGAAGAGCTCCATACATGTTAGCTGCTAGCTGTTACTATTTCTGTGGCCTTGCCCCCAGCCACTTACCACATTTGTGCTACTCCAGGGCTGCTCATCTGAGTATGCAATGCCTGTTTTTTAAATTTTTGTTATTTTCTTTTTATTTTAGGCGAATAAGAGGGCACAAATGATTAGGAAATAATGTTTATATTTATTAGGTAAAGTTCTTGTTGTCGTTGTGTCCCGCACCCAGGAGGTGTGCCATCTACTCTTGCCATGTGTCCATTAGGTGGGAGCACACTGACCCCCTCAACTTGAATTGAGTTTTTCTCTTGTGTGGGAGTGCATTAGTTCTTCTACTGGCTTCATATTGAGTACACTGGACACTTGCTTTTCTATTCTTGTGATAATTAAGAAGAGTGTATTTGAACTCCATCCAGGTTAATGCAAAGTATGTAAAGCCCCCAACTTTTTATGGACGAATAGTATTCCATGGTATACATGTACTACACATCACAAAGTCGCAACCCATTTTAAATGTATAACTAGCCACGCTTGGTCACTCAACCCAGACGTCCTTTTCTGTCTTCTTTTACCTCTCTGCCCCAGTATCATGTCTTCTGCCTTTATTTCCCCATATTTATTTCTGATCCTTATCAGAACTTACAGGGATGGTGTTATATAAGTGATGAATCTAAGGATCAGAAAGGCTAAGGACATTCCTAGGATCACACAGATGGGAAGGGCAGAGCTGAACTCAGAATGAACAAGGTCTGTCTACCTGCTTTTCTCCCATATCTGAATTTCCAACTGCTCTTAAGAAGTAGGAATATTTTTGGCAGCCCTTGACCTTTATTCTAGCAAGACAAACACTGGGATGAGCAGAGTGACTTCTGCCCTTTTGGATGCACTCTGGGCCCACATTTTGCCATAGTCCCTACTATTCCCTTTTGTTCCTTGGTTGCTGAGGCTGGGAGTGGGTTGCACTTATCATGCATTTGTGTTATTGCTTTCTTGGGTATACAGAAATAGTTTGGCGTACATGTCCCTGTCAAAACTAGGAAGGTGAAAGATAGATCTGAAGTGCTTCAGTTTCACTTACAATCGGAGAGTTCATATTTTGTCAATAACACACTTACATTTTCCGCAGGTTGGGCAACTTCTTGAAGATCCCGGTGGCCTCTAGAACAGATATCTCATTATCATTCAGTCGCCTGTATGGGAAGCAAGAGGATGAGGTGGTGGGTCAGCTATAGACAAGACTCCTCCGTACTGCCCTGCACCTGCCACTGCCCCCTCCACCTATCCCGTGGCTTTGGCTGAGTGGCCGCCCTGACTTCACATTCAGCAAGTGTCCGCAGACCATTGAAAACCTCACTGTCTGACCCTTCAGCGTGACAGGCCCAGCAGGGACAGGAGTCGTATGTGGATAGGATGGAAAAAGAAAGAAAATTAGCCTCAGCTTCCTCCTGGAGGAAACTCCCTTTGACTACAGACTTTTTGACTATCCCGCATGGGCACATGTGTTTTCAGCACCCACTCAACTGCCAAGGACCTGCCTTCATTTTGTGGGGGCACCAGTGGCAACTTGAAACCTTCAGGAAGTTTTCCCTAGGGTCTCCCAATTCTCCAGGCTCCTCAGGTCCTCTTGAACACTCCCCACTACCAGAGGCAGCTCAGGGGCTGCACATGTACTACACATCACAAAGTTGCAAACCATTCAACATTCATGTATGCTCAAGGAGAGCAGGAGGGCAGGGAAAGTCATGCCTTGCTGTGTTCTGTGATGACTTGTGAGGTCAGGGAGAACAGCAACGATAGTGCGGAACACCAGTGTTCATCCAAAGCTTGTTCCATGCCAGGATTCAAGATGAATTCTGTGCTTGCATTCTCTCTCTCAATTTTCCCAACCACCCTAGGAGGTGGGCAGTAGCACCTCTGTTTTACAGCTAAGAGACTGAACCCCAGATCTGAGAAACAAAATACCCAATCTCAGGAAGACAGGAGGAGACAGGTGTCAGCTCACACACTGTGCCCTCACCCTTCCCTGGGCTGTGAGGTTTTAGTTCTTCCTTTTCTGCATAAACCAACACGTCCTTTTATTAGCATGGCTAATTGAAGGCTCAGATACATTTAATTATTCTGTTGTTTTCTGACTTGTGTACAATTGTTTATTTAGCATCCATCTTTCTGGCTATATTAGAAGCCCTATAAGGGCTCTTAGGGACGGTGTGCTCTGCTAACTGCAGAAATCAGTGGGCCTAGCACCATGCTTGGCTCACAGCAGGTGTTCAGAAAATGCTGGAGCATAAATGAATGAACCATTTGTGACAAGCTGCCCCTGGGGGATGCCTAGGTATCTGTCCTCGGACCACTACTGAGGTGACAGGGTGTCCTCCAGGAGATGCTGCCCAGGCTGGTTCAGCATGACCAGGTGTGTGTGGGGAGGACAGAGAGTTCACACTAGGTCTGGACTTACAGGTCAGTGACATATTCAGGGAGGTGGCTTGGGATGCGGGCCAGCTTCTGGTTGGAGCAGTCCACGATGGTGCCCTCACAGCGGCACTTCTCCGGGCACACGAGGTCCATGAAGCAGTCACTGCTGAACCTGCTGCGGTAATCCTCGGAGCCTGGGCGGGGCCAAAGAGGGGGCGTCAGCATCACCGAGTCCCGCATAGCACCAGAGGTTGCAGGGGGTGCAGGTGGGGAGGAGAGAATGGCTGGGCGAGTCAGGTGTGTGGGGTATTGGGGATCAAGTGACAGACATGGCACTGCCTTCAATTTGGTTCCCAGCTCACTGCTTTCAGTTGGGTCTTTGTCCCTCACCACCGGCCATCCTCAGGGAAACCTGGCTTGAGACCTGGGGGCCCTTACACTTTATGGGTCACAGATCCATGATGAAAGTCATGGGTGTTCTCCTAGGAGGAACGTTCCCAGGCCCATGGGTATAGAACTCAGCCTGTAGTTTTGTGGGGGCTACCATGATGCCCACCATCCATGGACACGCCTTAAATGTTCATGAAAATCCACATAGATTTTGATGGGACTTTGATGGGGGAGGACACTCCAGAGCAGGGGAATAAGGTATGGAAAGGGCTTGCAGACTCAGTCATTGTCAGGGCCCCAAGGGGTAAGAGCAGGAGTACAGAAGGTCAAGTATGTGGCCATAAACGACCACTGACACCTTGCTTCAACATTGGGAAGATAACTGTGAGGATTGGGGGCCTGGGAAATGAGCCCACGGTATAATGCTTGGGAAGTTTTTGTTTTTTTGGCAAGAGAAGCCAGATGTATAAACAATATCGGTAATAAATTTTAAAATACCGTGAAGCCAAACAAAATGGCATCTGAGGGTCAGATTTGGCCTCTGTCTTTGAGAGTAAGTTCTGTTTAACTGTAGTGAAAGGTCAGTTCCTATTAGCGAAAAGTAGGAGGTAAGATTTACTGTTTTGAAATTGAATTTCTCTCGAGGTTACACCATAATGTTAACAGGACTGACAACCTGATGTCTCTGAGGGATGGCCGCGGAGTTGCGCTAATGATCAGAAATGATCTCCCAGCATCTAGGCAAACACTTGTGTGACCATGAAATCATTCCAGAGGTGACTGGGGGCGCTCTGGCTCTCCTATCAGACTTGAGCTCTTTGGTGGGGCTGGGTCTTCATCCTTTTAGCCTCAACATGTCATTAGCACAATATTAGGCATGAAAGAAGCATTCGGTCCACATTTGTCCAAGGCGTGAATAGGGTGTCATAGCACCTGAGTGTCTTTTATGCATTTTAGGGGTGTCTCAGAGAATATGATTATCTGTTTGCTTAGCTTGAGAGGCATCACCCTGGTGATCTCACTGCGTTTGGAGCAATCCGGGCATCAGCAGATGAGATTTTAGCAGAAGAGTTCAGGCCTTGCCATGTTTTAGCCTCAGTCTCTCTCCATGGAAAATGGGAATGAAATAACTGCCTCTGTCTCACAGGGGCTGTTTGAAGGAATAAGGTCAGGGAAGCAGAGAGCCTCTGGAGAGGGTCATGAGTTATACAGATGCTTGTAATTCTAGTTGTTTTTAAGAACCTTGAAAGGCATTTGGCATCTTGGACACCACTAACACATCAGTGTAGCTCTTGGTAATAGCTGCCAGTTACTGAATGTGAATCCCGTTCAAAGGGGTGATACCATTTAATCTGCACAGCGTGCTGAGGTTATAGTAACTACATTTTATGAATGAGGATACTGAGTTCCACAGGGGACTCAGTTGGGACAGAGGGATGAACCTAGGCAGGCTGCTGCCATGGTCCACATGATTAACACCATGCTTTACTACAGATGTGTGTCCCTAAAGCTGGAGCGGTGGAGGTGGGATTCCAACCCCCACCACAGTGGCCTTGGTGAGGCAGGAAGCAGTTATCTCCTTCTTAGCTTGTCACCCCTCGATTGTCTACCTGTGGTACTTTCTGGTTGGAAATGAACTTTCTGGGTCTCTGATTCAAAGTGACACCAGCTACCTAATACAAGGAATCAGTAGCCTGGTCCTACCCTTCTTTCCCTCTCTGCTGCCTCCTATTCCCTCCTTCAGCTCCTGTTCCACTCCTAGGCTTGAGTGAGTACAACCTGTGCACACACTCCCACAGGTATTTGGGTGGCTGCCTGGTACTATATGTCATACAAATCTCCCGCCCTTGACTTGCCAGCTGTCATCCCACTGAGTACGTCTGACCTGGACCATTTTCCTCCAGACACGGGAGTGTGCTGAGTACTGGGTGAATTTCATTTTGCAAACACTGAAATGACTACCCTCTCTTGCTCTCTGCCGGTGGGTCAACCCAGTGATGGCATAAAGGGGCATTTCCCACATACATGTTGCTAGGCTTTTCCTATAATAGGAGTCTGCTGATCAGAGGCAGAAAGACAGGAGCACACTTTGCTCTTCAACACGAGGAGCCTGAAGCATGCACCGGCTGGACTGTGGCTGGGGACAGCCGCCTATTAAACGCATTTTCCTTGTTTTAATCAAGGTGAGAGCAGACTGTAGTTAGTAGGAATCGCTCTCAGTAGTATAGTTAGATTATAACTGGTGGACCTCTGCAATGGAGCCACTGACCCATTTTAATGAAATGATTTTGCAATTAGATTTGATGGACTAATGTGTTCTTTCCAATATTTCCCCCCCTGCTGTTTTTGTTATTGCCCTGGTTTGTAATAACAAGGGGGTCAGAATGTGATATTTTGTATGAGTGGGAGCCAGAAATGTTAATAATGGCATATGTACATCACTGAAAAAGTTCACTCCCCAGTCAGAGCCAGCCTGAAATGCCACCTCCATCACTTCATATTTCATTACCCAAACTACCCAGGGTTTCTCAGAGCCATTTGTTATGCCTAATGCTCATAACTACCCAAAAGTATTTTTAACTTTTCCAGAGCTTTAAAAGTCAATTTCAATCTCTATGCATATTTGTCACTGCCAGAAATACTTAGTAGGAGAAAACCAACTGTAATAGGCGGCTGCTGCTTCTCTTTGGGACGAGTTCAGACAGGAGGGATCCTGGAGGATTTGAAGGGGGTCATAAAACTCAACCTTGGCTGAAACAGGCCTTGGAAGAGCTGATGTCATCTTGCGTTTCGCCTGCTCCTGCCCCTGGAGCACTCCTCCCCCCCTCTCGTGGGCAGCCCAGAACAACGACACTTGGTGTGTGATCACAGACAAGCTTTAATAGATGGGAAGTGGGGGCAGAAGGTGGAAATTCACAGCAACGTGGTTTTATTATAAATCCCTGCCCTACAGCCACTCCCAGGAGCAATGTATGTGACATTTGGGTGGTTGAGGGTTGGGGCAAGCAGGGAGCTGAAGCTCTCCTTTTTTGGATGGACTTGGGAGGGTTGAGGTCAGAGGCCAGCATTGATTGTGCTGAGACAGACCAGCATTGTCAGAGCCCAGGTCAGGTGCTATCATTCGTAGCCTGCATTTTTGTGACACCCTTTGGGCAACTAGTCTGTTGATTGCCAAGTTAAAAATTCATTATTATCTCATCAACGTGAACCTGCCAACTCATGTGTCGAGAGCTCTTCTCTTCTATTCCCAATATCCCTAGGATGGGTGGGATAAAAGTAACAAGGAAAGCAGCAGAAAGAGGAATTGGGGGGAGTGTGAAGGCTTGCCCGGGCTCATCAGCTTGAAAAGGATGTGACATGATCAAGTGAAGGGCCATAAGTGACGAATGGAACCAAGGGAACACTGGCAGGCATACAGATATCCACTCATGGGCAGGGCTGGGGACCAGACTGTGGTGCTTGGGAAGCACTAATTGTTTCACCAAGAGTTTGGTGACCAGTTGGGTGGGGAGCTATCCTAGCAAGTTGTCCCCATCTGAGTCTATTATGACAGCAGCCATCTGCCTGAAAGCAGAGGGAAATGCCCATGGTTGGCAGCTGGTGACATCTAGTCACAGTCTGCAGGCACAGGAGCAGGGAGGCTCTGATGGAAGGGCACCATTGTGGACCCCTACATTCTGGGGGAGGGGGACTCAGAACACTCCCTCCTATGAGGAGGGAAAGGGAATTTCTCTGGGCTGAAGGATTTCCTCTGTACCAACTGGGATGCTGGTATATTTATACTGGACAGGAAGAGTGACTGATGCTTTTTCTCTTCTTACTCAAGTTATTTGGAAAAGAGCATTAAAAAATATTTTCAACTTTCTATCAAGTCAAGATTTTAAAAATATTCTAATTCAAGACCATGGGACTCTCCATAGCTGGGAAGACTGGATACGGCAACAGAATGGCACAGCCACTTTGGACTTAGATGACCCTGTGTGAATTAGTTAACTAACCTCTCTGGGCCTAATATTCTTATCTGTAAAATGGGACCTAGAATGTTGTGAAAGTTAAACAAGGCACTGATATGAAATGGTTCAATGCCTGGCCTGTATAGTAAATACTCAGCATATGTTAAGAAAATTTCAGAGAGGGAAACAGGACTCCCCACTGCTTAGGAACAGGGGGACCCCTGGCTCTGAGGGGTGACCTGAGAGAGAGGTGATAGGAGCAACAGTGTGACGGTAGCTCAGAGCTCAGCTCCCAGTTCTCAGCCAGGCTTTGGTTCCCACCACCTTAGCTCTCTCTCACAGGACGGGGCAGACTCCTGGGCAGGAATCACCACCACAATCTTCTAGTTACACTGACTCTAGGACACATTGAGAAACAAGCAAAGTAAGAGGCACCAAGATCCCTCTCTTTATTGTCACAGACAGCATACTTCTGCATACCCTCTCCCTGTCCCCTGGCACCTCTGTGTTAACTGTGCTTTCAAATTTCCAAGCTTCCTCACGGGAATCAGGGCCTAAGTTTTCATGAGGAGTGAGGGTCAGGGGGAGCTTCAGGTTAAGTCTCAAGTCTTATACTCTCACCAGTTTCATCCATTCTCATGTTCACAGTCATATCAAATGAAGGGAATACCGGTAAAAGTGGTGGTGGCGGTGAGCAGTCTGAATTGCCCTCTGGCTTAGCTACCACTGGTGAAAGGGCCTTGGGATGGGACTCATCCAGGAAATGAGGGGGCAGAGTCTACCTATGACTTGGGTAGACTGGGTCCCTTCCAATGGAAGAAGATACACAGTAGTTTCTGAGCTCAGATCTAGCTGTTACTCCTTGTCTGGCATCCAGGTTAGATTTGGTGAAAGGCAACTCCATTGTGGATACAGATCTTAGCTTCACCCCAACGTGCTTCTCTTTACCCATCTATCATCTATCTTCTTTCACCCTCTACCTGAAGCCTTCAAGACTCCCACCCTCCTGCCCTTTGTGAGTTGAGCCTGGGAGAGGTGGGTCTGGCAGGTGGTGGGCTGCGGTGCTCCAGAGCAGAGGAGAGGTGTCCAGCGGTGGTGGCTGTGGCGGCGGTGGTGGGCCATGCTGCAGGAGAGCGCGGTGCTTTCCGCGGTGCTTGACAGAACCATGTTCCGTTTCCATCGTTCCACCACATGGTTAGATCAAGCACAAAGGAAAGCCCCACGGCGACTGGTCAGAGTCAAGGTCAGGAAGCAGCGTCAGAGAGAGGACAGGAGCGCTCAGAGGAAGCAGTGTGGAGAAGCAGAAACCGGAGCAGGCCCCCACTGAGCGTGATTAGTACCAGGACTGGGGTTCCACTGGAATGCTTCCGAAGACAGGAGCCCTACTGCCCTTGTGCCCTGCCCCCGGGAGATATAGGAGGAAGGAAGAAGAATGGGTGTATGATCATCAGACACCCATTCTCAGGAGCATCAGGGCAGAATGGATCCTTCCCAAGGGAATGAAAGAATATTCAGATGTCTGTGGTCATATCTCAGGCCTACACTGAGTCTCTAAACTTCATCCAATCATACCAAGTGGTCTAATAAGACATCAAACTCAACAGAGGGCCAGTCCCAACACCTGGGTGGTTTCATCAGAGTCAATTCTTTTCAACCCTTTAAAGCAGAGACAGCCCACAACTCCCAGTGGTCTAGCAAAGTTGTGATGCTCTCTTTCGAAAAAAATCCCCCTTTAACTTCCACAACTCAGGAGTTTCCTAAATGCCCTTCAGCTCCTCAGAAACCCTCTGGCTGACATTCATCCAAGATCATTTAAGGTATAATAAAGGACATGTGTGGCATCAAAAGAAAATACATCTCCCAAGCCAGAAAAAGGGAAGGAAAGCAAATGGGCATTAGCTTTGAGACTGAAAACCACACAATCTCACAGTGAGTGACCTTTTTCAGACTAAAGGTAGGAAGGGGAAGGGAAATTATTCATGTGAGGGGAAGACACCTAATTTTAGGGTCCTTCTTGATTTCCTGATGTCTTCTTCAGCTGGAAATCATGGGAATGGTTAGAATTGACTGACAACCACTATCTGGGATGCTGAGGGTGCATTTTATATCTCTAGCCATGACAGATAGGGGTAGTTTCCATGCACCTGCTGACTTGGGACGTCCTCCCATGTGACATTGGGTTGGAGAGACTACAGCTGGGGCCAGGTGACTGACATCCCCCAGGTCTGACCTCCACAAGTGTTTCTGGGACTGAGTTCATTGATAAGATAGTCTTTAGCATCTTCACACAGTATAGACTGTCTGTGACAATGCACCAGTTAGGAAGAGCTTGGTCTCAGCTTGGGGCTGGCCTGTCCTCCTTCCTTACTTCTTACTCACCAGAGTTGACCATGTCATCTGTGCTCCACTCTACCCTGACACTCAGTCATGTGGGGTTCTGTAAACACCCTGATTCTGGGATTTCATATTTGACTTTGATCAGGACACCTCAGCATCCAAGCACGGAAAATCTATCTCTTTCATGCAACACCCTCCTGTAAACCTCAAAATATCATTTTCCTTATCTTTGGTTTCATTCTACAAAAGGAAATAGAGGGACCAGGCAGGGGTGGGGAGATAGGGGGTAAATTATCAAGAATCTTCACAACATGTCAGATGTCCTGGGTTTCAGATCTTGCCCTGAAAATAATACTCTATATTTTTGGTAAGATTTCTCCACTGGGTAGTTGGTCCTTAATTTTTAATCTCTAGAATAAACTGGATGACCTTTGAGGCCTCTGAAATTCTGTAATTCCCTAAGACCTTTCTTGCTGTTTGCCATCTTTGGACACACATCACCACCCTCTGGACTATTTCAACAAGAGAGTTTCTTCTCATGCAAAGTGGGGAGACATTGAGGGAAGAAAGACAGTATCCTGCAACTGCCAGGTGGGGTCCCAGGCAGTCAGGCGGTCCCTTTTAAGGAGCACTTAATCTGATGGTCCGATTACCCCAGTTGGCAGCATCCACCCTAAACGGATCTTACTGCCCAGGGCGGCGGATGCAGCTGATAGAGAGAGGCAGACGCAAGGCAGCTGGGAAACCAGACGCCCTGCCTCAGGAGCAGCTTTATGCGTTGGTGGAGCAGCCCTCAAATTGGCTCCTAATTACATCAGCTGTCTTTTCAATGGGGGTGCTTTTAGGGAAAGTAAAACTCAGAGTTATTATCTGTCAAATCCAGTCTGTGTCACCTACCCCCCTCTGGAGCTTACTGGAAACAGAGAGCTTTAGATGTATGGTTTAGGTGTTGCTCCAAGGCCAAGGCAGGACTGGACCCTGGTGTTTCTCAAAGCCAAGGCCTTCCGAGTTCAGCAGTAGCTCTCTCTCAGGTACATAAAATAAAAGCATAGGAAGTGCTCTCTTTTGGGCTCATCACAGCTCCTAAGGTGTCTACCTTTATAGGAATAATCTTTCTGCTTAGTATTGATTTGTTTTTTAAGAAAGTACTTTAGACAGGGTTAATGTAAGAGCCCAGCTCCTTCTCCCTGTTTGTATTCTTTATTTGCATCCACTCCTACTCCACATAAAAGAAGCCAGGATTCTGCAAATACAAAGATAGGTGGGTAGATAGGTAGGCAGGCAGAGCTAGAGTTAGAGCTAAGCTCTACCGTTTCCTTAGTCCACTTTCTACTGATTCTCTCTCCTATTTAGTTCTTTCTATACTGCTACCCCCAATCCCAGCCCACAGTCATTCACAAGCAATTGCCCAAATTATGTTCCTGGCAGATGCTTGTCCTTGGACCCTGGGCTGACTCCATCCCTGGTCTGCCATCCAGGGCCTTAGTACCAACCTGGGGTCCAAGATACTGACAGGACAGTATGAGACCAAAGGGTTGGGTTGGCAGATGTATCCTGCCCTCCTCTGACTCTCACTGCCCCTCTTCTTGGGTACTTTGGGTTGGCAGAGCAGATTAACTCAGCTCTGACCAAACAGGTGGAAAGGAGGGGATGAGGCTGGCATTAGTCACAGGGAAAGGCCCTAGGAAAGGATAGTTGCATCTCAGGTGACAGTTCCGGGCTGGGAGGAAATTTTCTGCCCAGAGATGCTGCCAGGCCCAGGAAGGAACCTGAGGAAACATTTGAGGAGGCGAGCTCTGGGAGGAAAGTCATTTGAACAGCTGCACCTTCTTCCCAAATACTCCTCTCCTACATGCTGCGTGCTGTTGGAAGGCGAGCTGGGTCTGAGGTTCTGTCCTGCCTCTGCTGTCGGCAGGCTTGTGACCTTGGGGATCCCCTTCACCTCTAAGCCCTCCACTTCCTCTGTTGTAGAATTGAGACCTCTCATGCCAACCTACCAGGACTACTAGAAAAAGCAAATCAAACCAGAAGTGCACAGCACAGCACTCATCATAAGTGAAAAATCGCTCTTGTAACTGACATTACTATTGCAAGGAAGGCAAATTGGCACCAACTCCTCATGGTGCCACAAACCCCTGTGTTATCTTTAAGCCCTCTTGAGGTAAATGCTTCTGTTAGAAAAAAATGAAATAGCTCAAGTTGATCATTTTAGAGACACAGACTGAAGAGTCTGACTTGAAGGACAGGTGGTAAGAAGTTCTTCTCCTGGTGACCTTTCCACCTGTGGGCCTTCTCCCTAAGAAGGCTCGCCTGCATCAGAGGCTCCTGGGCAGGGGCAGAGGAGCTGCCTTTGCTGACACACAGATTGTGAGGGTTGGCTCCAGCCCATCTCAGAGCGTCACACTATCAATCTCTCACCGTTGGGAGCACAATGCAGCTTGGTGATTTTTTCCAGTAGAAAAGGACACAAATGATAGCAATTTTTAACGCCTGTTCATCTAGCTATCAAGTCAAGGAGAACTACTTTTCTTTCCAGGAGGGGCTGAGAATACCCCTGCCATTTGCCTGCATGTCCTTCCTGGATGCAGAGGGACAGAGGTACCTAGAGAGAGCCTGTGCACAGGAAAACACGGCTTTGTTCCTTCTTGAGCACAACTCTCATTATTCTTTTATTGGAGGAGATAGCTAGAAAAATTGTCTTTCATGAACATGTGAAACCCAGAATACACAGTGGTTAAAGGTCTGTGCTGTTGTCTGAGTGGGGAATGGGAGACGCCCAAGATTACACACCCTCTGCAGCCTGGCCTGTGCTATATTTACTTGTATAGCTATTCCTTGTGCTATTCTTTTAGGAGTACATTTTGGAAACTAAAAAATAAATCTTAGCCTTTAGAGGGCACAGGTGCAAAGCTACCCCTACCCCAGCTTTTACCTAGCTCTGGAGTTCGATCGTCCCTGAAACCACCTCCCCCTCCCCTATGCTCCCATGGTTTTATTTTGTGTGTGTGTGTGTGTTTGATTTTAAATCCATAAGGTAATTGGTTTTCTGCAGGGCTAACTGCATTTCCCCAATTTAATTTGCAGGAGCCATTACAGCGCTCGCTGTCCTCCAGATTGGATTACTGGCCTCTCCGAGGCTGCTGTATTCTGAGGCAGAAAGCGGGGCCCGGCCCCGTAACCTGATTACCTGAGCAGCGGAACTTCTTGCTCTTGATCTGGCTGATGCGCTTGTTGGAGAGCCGGCGTGGGCTGCTGCAGCGGGCCCCGCTTGTCTCAATGGGGTTGTCTTGGAGGTAGTCAGCCAGCCACTTCAAGTGGCAGTCGCACACAAATGGGTTTTGGGCTAAGTGGCTGTGGGAGGGATGGGGCTGTTAATTAGGAGTGACCCGTGCTGCCTCACTCCACCACCACCCTGCCTGGCCCTAGGTCTGGGCTGTCCAGGCCAGGCTCCCTACTTTCTCACCCGGGGGGGACTGGCGGGGTGCTGCTATCAGACAGGACTCAAAGAGGGGGCCCAAGGGCCTGCTGTCTGCAAAAGACAGTCACAGATGCAGCTGGCATCTGGTCTGGGGACTCTTGTCTCCCAGCTCTTCCCACTTAGAGCAGTACCCACCACTGGTCGCCTCTCTTCTCATCCACGCCAATTCTGATGGGCCAAGCCAGTCATGGGCTTAGAGTTTACACTTTGGGTAGAATGCGTTTGATTTTTCCAAGCTCAGTGATACCAGGCACACGGAGCAGCTGGCACAGCGCCTGGCATATGGTGGGTGCTCTGCATATAGTAGTGGGTATTGCTGTAATTATCCTTATCATCACGAGAGCACCGTGGGCCTTGCTTTCCTTGGCTCAGTAAGAAGAACTTTGCAAAGAACCAAGCATGGGGCGGGTGGGTGTTCACCGTACAGCATCTGCTGTTGCTCTGTGTTGGTCCCTGTATCTGGCTATGGGGACAATAAGAGCCAGGTGACTTACAGTGTCTTCAGAAGCCCCTAGGCCCATTGCAGGCCTAGGGCTGGGAGCTAAGCCTGAGGCCGAAGCCATCAGAAATTGGGCTGAGATATGTATTCAGATGTGATATATTTAACTGAAATATTTATGAACATCTGCAGTGCTTGGAAGTGAGGAAACAAATCCCAAGGAGAGGGGGAAATATTTCAGGACTGCCAGTATCAGAGGCTTGGTTTGGAAGGTGGAGGGGGAATGGGTTAGCAACAGAGATGGAGCCTGCTCAGAATATGGTGGCCACAGTGGTCTTGAGTGGGACTCAAGAGTTCCTTTGTCTGGATTCAAATCCTGCTCCTTGCTCCTTACTAGTTGTGTGAGCTTGAGTAAGTAACCTAACTTCTCTGTGCCTCGGTTTCCTCACATATAAACTAAAAAGACAGCTTTTACCAAATAGGGTTGCTGTGAGGCTTAATGGTTTTAAGACAGGGGAAGTAGTCAGCACTGTGCTGAGCGCCGCGTAAGTGCTCAGAGCTGGTTAGCTGTGACTGTTTTTACTGTTCTAGCCTCACTGAAGGCTCTAGAACTCCTCCTGGATGGGCTTGTCCTGTCTCCATCTAGGTGTGCTCTGTGATGAGTGCGTGGGGTCTCCTGCTGCCTGGGGACCCACTGGCAGGCCCGGCAGTGTACTCACAGCGTCTGGATGGACTGCAGAGGGGCAAAGAGCCCCTTGGTGATGGTCTGCAGCTTGTTGTCATACAGGGAGAGCAAGGTGAGGTCCTGCAGGTCCTGGAAGGTGTTAACCCGCAGGCAGTTGATCTTGTTGGCATTGAGGAGGCTGCGAGGAGAAGAGAGGTTGGTGACTCACTCAGCCTGGTAATTACCCGCAGGGCACAGGCTGCACCTGCAGGGGACAGGCGCAAAGCTCCCATCACTCATCCTTGCAGCCTTGAGCTCCTGCCATGGAACAGAGAAAGAGAGGGAGCTGCATTCCTGTGGCCACCGAGGAATGGGCTCTCGAGTGTGCTGTCACCATGGAGCCTTCCCTTGCACCCACAACCTCGAAGGAAGACCTGACAGCATTCCGGGCGAGCACTGTCTGCTTTAGAATTCAGAGCTTCCAGGAGTTAAGAAGAAAAGAAAATCTCTTGGCATAATTATTGTGTGAAAGCTCTATTTAATTGACTACAGGCAGTCTGATTCAGAAATTTCCTTAGAGTTCTTTTGGGTCACTGATCTTGTGAAAAATTTGATGAAAGTCATAGGTCATCCTCCTGGAAAAAAGGTATCCGTGTGTAGTTTGCCTTCTGCCCTTTTTCCAACTGCATCCTAACCCTACTCCCCTCCACCCCCACTCACTCCCCTTCAGTCCCACCACTGCTTTTTTGTTCCTGAAACACACCGTGATGTTTCTTTCCAGGTCCTCCAAGCACCCTCTTCACCCTCTCTCAGCAAGGCCGGCTTCTCTCCTCCTCAGCGAGGAGGCTCCCTGAGTGTCCCCCACTATCTCATCAGCAAGCGCCCTGGTGTTGCCTCTCATCCCCTCCCGCTCCCATGTTTCCCTCCTGGGACTCATCTCGGTCACAGGATATCTGTTCAGCATTTGCCTCTGATGGCATGAATGACAACTACTCCTTCCTATGCTTAGTGCTTATTAAGATGCACACCCAACTCCACATGCAACCGTAGGTAACACCGATCCCCCAGGCTCAACCTTCCCACCCACCAGGGACCCCGTGGGCTGTGGTTGTGGCTCTTCAGACCCTTCCCCCAAATCTGCCATCCTCCCCAAACCATGTCATAGGAAGTTTCCCCTTGGGTGCAATTCTGGCCCAGCAAGGAGGATGCCATAAAAATTACAGAGTTTTCCAGCATGGGGCTGGCAAATCAAGCAAATTCCTGTACTAATCTCAGACTGACTAGTTTTGCCCTTGTAACTAGTGCAAAATCATTTCTCACCCCTTCTTGAATGAAAGAAGCATGAGGCTGGAACTCAGCTAACTAGCAAAGAAGTTGAATTTTAACATCTGTGTTAAAATGTTGAGTTTTATGTTCATGGCTGGCTCAGAGCTTCCCCGGTGGGATATGACCCATGAGATGTGTCACTGGCTCGCTCTCCTCAGGAGGCTCTCGGTACCAGGATCCAGGGGGACTTTAGTTGGCAACAGTGGGGCTGCCCATGGTGCTAAATCATCCATGCCACCTCTCCCTTACTGCAGACCCATCTTCCCCAGCAGACCCCCTGTGTACCCTGCATGTAGGCAGGCAGCTGTGGTGGTGACAAGTGGGAGAAGAATTGCCTGTTTAATCTGGCTAATAATGGGCAAGGTCCCAAGGGCTCACACAGATGTCCTCCTGCCTCACAATAGGAAAAAACTCATGTTGCTAGAATACTTCCTGCGTTACCCAAAGGGCTTTACTGAGATCCCGTGATTCTCACAGTCATCTGGCCAGATGGGTGGAGCCAGCTTCATGTACCTTCAGCTTGGAGGAAACTGAGGTAGAGAGTTTGGCAGGCTTCTTCAAGGTCACACGCATGTGTACTGAAAGTGGTTAGGATAATTTAGCTCGCTAGCAGGCTCAGCTTCTTCTTTGTGAATTTCTTATTTCACTCGCTTATCCCTTTTGCAACATTTTCCCCAAGAACTTGCTGTGGTTTGTGCACTAAATTATAGTCAAGGTCAGTCCATTTGGGGGGGCATTCAAAGGAATATATTATACTATGGAGTTGAGAAAGTGGAGAAAAGATAGAGGACACGATAGGGCCAAGTAAAACACACACACACACACACACACACTATGGCTTGTTTATGAAATAAAGTATGTGGTAAACGATTACTTCCAAACCCTGATATTCAGGGCCTTCTGAATACATCATCTAACCAGGAAATGCTGAATTATTCAGTACAGATCATATCAGAGGTGTCTGTTGACCTGAGGGTAGAATCCTCCTTGCAACATGCCACATGCAAATCAGTTCATTCTATCCTTCGCTTAAAAAGTTGGGAAATTTCATATACTGCCCTACCACCACCCCCTTATATTTTTCTCTTACAAAACAAAATTCAGAAGCTGAGGCAACACTGAGTCCACTGGAGGCAGCTATGTAGTGGACTCAATGCTGTCTGTTCGCCACAGTCCTCACTATTCCCTACTGGGTACCTTTCCCTGGTTTATTTATAGACCTTCCTTGCCTAACCAGGCATTTCAGACTCCAGTGCAGATTCATGAGCCCTGTAGTGCTTAGCTCTGGGGAATGTTAGACACGGGTTGAGGAGGAAAAGTTCTCTTTTCCTATGCTGGCCTGCCTCAAAAGAACACCCCAACCGAGTGCTACCTTGGCAACCCGCCTCACCCATTGGGTCCATCCAGGCCCCTTTTCTTATCCAAATCCTTCTTTGTTTCCTATTGCTCCTAAATCTCTCAGCATGGGATGTTTGTTTCAAAGACATAAGCCGTCAAAACAACCCAGGCTGGCAGAATTACTCCGCAGAGATAGTCCCAGGTACAGTGTGTGTAACGCACAGAGCTAAGGAAAACGCAAAAGGGCAGAGCCTCCCTCTCACTCATCTCTCGCAGGATGTTTGGCACCCTCAGGCGGGATGTGTAGGTGCAGGAAGCGATAAAATTAAGCTGCTTATCCAGAATTAGATGCTGAGGACAGCCGCACTGTCTGATTCCCGGCATCAGCAAGATCTAACAGCCTGGCCCTCTGCCCTCTCTCCTTGGGGAGGAGGGTTGGCAGCTACTCCACTCAGCCCGGCTTCCATGAAAGCAGCTCTGAGCTACCCGGTACATGGACAGGAGTTGGAGGAGGATTTAAAAAGGACCATAATAGGGAGCAAACAACCAAGTGAAACGGGGTTTAGCAATTCTGTAAGAAACCCTGAGCACAAGCCTGGCTCTTTCACCAGAGGGACTGATTCTCCCGTGCCCTGCCTCTGGGATGCTTGCTCTGTCATGGTTTGTCCCTTTCGAGGACCAGCGGTGTAGCTGCTGTGGGGAACGATAAGAATGCGGCATCCTCTCACGGACTACGCTTTCATGTACAGGCCTGTGCAGAGGGTCTTCTAAAGCACTTTCTATGAGTTACATTATTTAACCCTCATGGCAGTACTGTGCTTCTCTTCATTTTTCTGATGAGAATACTGAGGTTCAGAGTGATGACTTGACCAAGGTCCCTCAGCAGCAAGTAAAGCTCTAGCCTGACTCCAAAGCTCATCTCTTATCTGTGATGTAAAATCCACGGTCTCTCTACCTGGTTCTCTGTCTGGGGAGTGGCTATTTTTGCTAGCCGTCCAATGTGCTGAGGCATGTTTCAGGTACACAATGGTCTGGCGGAGAAGACCCTGCTTGCCTCTTGGGAACACAGAGGCACCAGAAGTCCTGCTGACTCTTTGGAAGAATCTCAGCTTAGGATGTTCACTGAACTTTTGTTGGCACAAGACAGGAGGTTCTCTGCCGAGTTGCTTGTACCTACACAAACACGGCTTCTCCTCTCAGGGATCATTGACTAAATGCAGATGTGGGGGCCATTAAGCTTGGCTCTATGCTCCTCTCACCCTGAACTTGTACTGTACCTCTCTGGGCAGGCCATGACACAATGATGGCACAGAAACAACAGCAACAGCGCACCAGATGGGATGTGCCAGTTTGCCTCATTCAAGAGGCTGTCTGGTTCTCAAATGGGAAACTGGGACAACCTAACTAGACCTCAGTCTTATGTTCGGGTGGATCCAGTGCATCAGGTGGTTGGGGTGTCTGTGATATTCATAAATATTTCCCTAGAAACTGATCCAACAATCTTGGGGTCACCTGCTCCCAGACCCCTCTCTCAAAGGAGCCTCAGAAGTCCTATGAATAAAAAGAGAGGGAGGGGCTGAGATGATCAAAGTAGGTGAATGACAGGGGCCACATGCCCGAATTGTGCCTCACAGCACATGGCCGGGCACCTGCCAAGCGCCTTATAGATAGTGACTCATTTAATCTCCCTACAGGCAAATGCTATCTCCCTTTGACAGGTGATACTTTGAAGTCTTGGAGAGGTTAAATAACTTTGACCAAAGTTCCACAACCGGTTAGTGATAGCTTACTATTTGGATCCATGTTCTCATAATCCAATGACTTTGCTCCCAGCAATTCCCCTACCCTGTCCACTCTCACTGAGGGACGGTGGGAGTCACCTCATGCTTCTGGGAGGAGTGGAGGCACTCTCTTTGTAGCTATTCCCATCCACTCAGAGATGATTTTACAATAAGATACAACAAAAAGAGCCATGCTCTTGTCAGAGGAAATTAAGGAGAGTGGCGTATGCGGAAGCGGGAGCATGTGTGTGGCACCTTCTAAATTTATTTCCAAGTGTGAGCTCTGGAAGGCCCTCTGCCACCCCTCTTCTCAGAGCATTTTCGGCTGCCACATATGTTCCACGTCAAGAGGTATTAGCACTCAGCCCGTTGACTAACCAATGTAACTATGCTGCTGAGAGATAATCCTTTCCAGGACTGTTGCCTTTAGGAAAAGCAAGGCCAGAAATGGAAACCACAGAGAATCACAAACCTGGAGCTCTGGTGGGGGGTGGGGAGGGCAAAATGCTGGATTTGGGGCTTAGAAGGGTTCTGCTGACCCAAGTCTTTCTGCTGGAAGACGAGGACTGGCTGGGGCTGGGTGTTCTAGTCTCTAGCAGTAAGTAGCTTGTAGCTGCATTCATTCTGGGTGCGGATGGCTTGGGAGACAGCCCTCAGGAGGAAAATGAGGTCCATCCTGATTTGTAAAAAGGACCCACCAGACCCAGTTTCACAAAAGAGGCCAATGGGGTGAAAGACCGCAGAGCCCCACCACTAGCTGCTTCCCTGGCTCAGACACTCCTCACTGATGAATGCCCCTGGGGCTCACAGGCCTTTGCTGCAGGGTTTGGAAAACACAAACATCTGGAGCCAGGCTTAGTGATCAATTGCATCAGAATCACCTTGGCAACTCCAGCGATTCATATGTTGATTCAGTGGCCCAAAGCTATCACTCTAGGTGGTATTTATATTCTCCACACCTGACCAGGGTCCGAGGCAGACGCTGGTTATGCCATGCCTCCCACTTCTGTGATGTTTGTCTGCAAATACTGAAAGCATTTTCCAAACTCCAGAGGGCAAAGTCTTTTCTGAAAGCTGTGCCAAGAAAGAGTCTAGTAGCCCTTTCCAGGAGAGTGGACACAGTTCTTTCAGGAAGGACCACAGAACAGGAAGATGGGCCCAGGCTCTGGCCAAGAGGGATGCTGCATGGACTAAAATAGGGGTGAGGGTTTCTGTTTCATAAACACCTGGAGGCAGATACATGTAAGGAGAAAGATGGTACCAACAACCATCTGGCATAACCCTTTTCTCTGGTTCCTTGACTAGAAAATACTTAAAAAAAAAACACATCGTACAAGTACTTAGGTTATTTTGAAAAACGCGTTCTGTGTGTCCCCGGAAGTATTTGCCACCACTACTTAGTAGCGTAAAACATTAGTAAGTATACCCGTTAGGGGAGCCATTCTGGACCCCTGATTCAGTTACAGGATATAGAGAAAAACTTCCCTCATTACTATGCCTTCCTTCTTTAGATTTTTCTAGGATTAACCCTCTGCCATCCTGAATTTCTTCATCCATTAGCTATAATAAGGACTACTCTCTCGCTTTAGAACATTATGTTCTCATCCTTCCCCTATGAAATATGGGAGTTACTTTTGACCTGCAGTAACCTGCTGAGGTCAGTAACCTTGTGACAAACCTCGAGCCCAGGTTTCGAACTCCTGGGCTCAAGTGATCCTCCCACCTTGGCTTCCCATAGTGCTAGGATTACAGGCATGAGCTATTGCACCTAGCTCACTGAAGAGCTCTGACCCAACCAGAATCTTCTGTGTGCCTATGGGCAGCTGCTCTAGGCCACACCATGACAAAGCCAGAGGAAACAGGAGCAGCCCTAACTAGGGGCAAAGATGACTTCTCCCTTCTCTCCTGATAATGACTGCACAGCTTGTCAAGGGCTGTGAGTTGTCATGGTGATTCCTGACGCAAAGGAAACTGCTCATGCAGCCATGCCATCCAGGGGCCTGCCTGAAAAACAAGACTCCCTTCTACCCCAGAGGAACAAGAGGGTCCTAGGAACGGGGTGCAAGCAGTTGGGTTTTCCTAAAGAAATAAGAGGAAAGCTGAGATTCTAAGCAACCAGAGAGGGAGAGGCATTCTCTGCTTATCAGGAGACTGAGCACACCTCCTGGGACTAGGAGCACCCATTCCTTCCCTAATAGTAAGGACTATTAGGGTGCTTACTTTCCTGATTGCCTTAAAGGACTGATTGGTCCTTTAAAAGGGGTGAACCATTCACCCAAAGACTGAGCATGGGATGATGAGAATTTAGGCGGCGCCTGTGACTCAAAGGAGTAGGGCACTGGCCCCATATACTGGAGGTAGCAGGTTCAAAACTGGCCCCGGCCAAAAACTGCAAAAAAAAAAAAAAAAAAAGTCACAAGTGGAGGCCTGGGAATGATGAAGATTTAAGTCTCCTCATGGGTTTTCCTTAGGAAGTACCAGCTGCCTCCCCCTCAAGATACTGACGTATCACCAAGTCAGTCTATTCTACTGCTGGAGAAGATCCTCCCTGGCCCCCTCAACTGCGTCACTAAAAACAAGCAGCGCCTTGATCACCTTTTCACAGAGAATGGGGCAAAACTTGGTCTAGTGGCAATGAACCAGGGAAAGCTCCTGGGAGACAGCAGCTCCTGGCTTATATCGAGGCACATCAAGAGTTGATTGATAGTTTAACAGCAGCTTCTCCTTGGTTTGCATTCTTCTTTTTTTTTTTTTCTGAGACACAGTCTTACTCTGTTGTGCAGGCTAGAGTGCCATGGTGTCAGCCTAGCTCACAGCAACCTCAAACTCCTGGGATCAAGTGCTTCACGTTCACAGGTGCTCACCATAATGCCTGGCTATTTTTTTGTTTTTATTTTTAGCAGAGACAGGGTCTTGCTCTTGCCCAGGCTGGTTTTGAACTCTTAGGCTCAAGTGGTCCTCCCACCTTGGCTTCCCAGAGGGCTAGGATTACAGGCATGAGCTATTGCACCCAGCCCAAAGAGGAATTCTTATCCTGTATGTCATGAAACTGGCTCTGCAGATCAGCTGCGACTTGGTAATGTAGAAGTCTCTGAAAGGATATGTTGTGTGCCCAGGTTCCAAACATGGCTCTATTACTGACAAGGCTGGGTGACAATGACAATGGCAATGTCACTTCACCCTCAGTTTCCCCATCTGTAAAACGGACCTTTCTATAAATACTTTCCTATTAGTGTTGTTGTAAAGATTCAATGAGATGATGCATGTGAAACTGCTTAGCACCGCGCCTGGTGCATGTGAAGTATTCAATAACTGTACTGTGAGCAGCAGTAGTAAGGAGTCCTTGTGAAACAGCTGGTGAGGGAAGTGAGCCACAGGGAGGAAAATTGTGCTCACTGCTCTGTAATTGGCATGTTGCTTGGCAAACTCCTAGAGCCTCAAATGTCTACCTTCTAAGAAAATTAAACAGGTGCCTAAGTTATCTTAACTTATTCCAGCATGAAGACAGTCTGGTTTGGTTTAAGACCTCCTGGAGTGAGTTTAAAAGCTTCCACCTCAAATGACTGTCCTCCCCACTTGAGTGATGTCCCTTTGCATGCCATGCAGTCGATGAGCTCCGAATGATGCTCTTTATTCCCTGGGGGGATCTGTAACTGTGCAGCTAGCTGCTGTCGGTCAGAGGAGGAAATGACAGCCCCTGGCTACACACTGATGGCTTTTCTACCTTTAGGGAAGATGGACCTCTGAGCAAGACATCTGGGGGCATACCGGCTGGCTGCCTACACCAGGTGATGGTCTCCACAGATGTTCCAAGAGCCCAGGAGCTTGGGTGGGCAGGGAATGGAAAGCAACAAGACCATTTGTCTCGAGCGTCCAGGGAGGGGGAGGATAGGTCACCTCCCCTAGGTAATCCAGCTGTTCCCATCCCTGGAGTTGGGAGCACATGCCCAGGAGTAACATGTCCTGTTCTCCCCTTGGATTTGGAGATGGCTCCATGTGGGATATTTCAGTGCCAAACACACTTCCTACCATTTAAATGGGTACCTAACTCACTTAACATCATCCAGTTTTCAGGAGGGAAGTGCATAGACTACTTTGCATCCCCAAAGACAATAAGGGTTGCTAGTAATAAGCAATGTGTATGTGTTTATACAAGAATGGCTGCAGGAACCCAACCTGTTTAGCATTAAACAGGGGATATGCTAGCGATTTCAAACACCTGAAGACAATAATAACAGGCTTAGCTGAGTTTCCCCAAAGCCACTGCTGACATTTAATGCAGGACAGACCTTTCTAACCTTCTAACTACGCAGTGAAGACTTATCACAGAAAGCATCAGCAAGTGAGTGACAGGAGGATGTGTCAGAGGGTGCATGGAAAGGTGTCTGTCCCAGCTAGGTAGGAGGCTGTGCTTGGAGCTTTGAAGTTCCTTCGAACTCTGTGATTTGGGAACTCAAATGAAAGGGGATAACACTCGCAAGGCTTGGGGCAGGGGGCCGTGTCGAGGGGGCATCTCCCAGAACTGCTGAAGCTTGTCCCTGTAGATCTGCTTGCCATAGTCTTTGAGAAACTCTGAGGTATGCTACCAAGAATGGGAAAGACCATTCTTGCCTAAAAGAACATGCCAAGAAAACCATCCTGGGGAGCTGGCTGGGTACCTATCAGAAGCAGCAAGTGCGGTAGAATGGCTGAAAAGTGCAGAGAAAAAGGGGAAGAAGGGAGGCAGGTAGGACCCCAGGCTGCAATGCACCCACTGTATTACTGGCATAATCCCAGGTGCCAGAAAGGAAACTTCCAGGACCACTTGGTACAGTAGAGACAGCTAAGTTTTGTGACATATCAATAATTGGAGAGCTGGAGTGAAAAGAAAAAATACAAACTTCTTACAAAAAGCCTTTGAGTCAAAGGAGAGGACATTACCCAGACTACCAGAGTATTCTAATCAGAGCCTTCTTATCAGAGTGTCTCAAGTCTAACAGGGGGAAATCCAATCTACAGCGGGCTGGATGCTAAATTAGATTTAATCACGACCCACTTTCCAATTGCCCAAAGGCAGATCAAAACTCAATGTCGGCTACTCAAGCCCTAGTTGCTGGTTCTTTCTGGAAAGTCAGGCTGCCTGAGTTGTGTCAACTCTTGGTCTTAAGAAGGGGAGAATGCTTTGTTTTTATCTGAGCTACTCAATTCCATCTGCTCAAAATGGTGATAGTAAATTGGGCTTGCCTTCCCAACCCATGCAAAGTCCTGTTTTATTAATGTCGTGACTACCATCAACTTGGAGCTGGAACACATTTCTCTTTTTTTAAAAAAAGTATGCATTTATAGCATCTTTGATACATGGCCATGCACAGTGCTAGGTACTTTGATGCACATTCTGCAACTTGAAAGTGTTTAAAGAAGGCATTTTCCTTCCCACATGCAAACCAGCCTGGTGAACACAATACCCTCAAATCTACTACAAGGTGGCTGCTGTTGTTACTTCTTTCAGGGGATTAATAGCTACAGTAAACTAGCCTTATGGTGGCAGTTATAACTTACAGTCTCTTTGCTACAAGCAAAGAATACCATCTAACAAATAGCCTTAAAAGCCCAGATTTAAACACAGAGATTATAAAACATATTCACACTAGCCTGGCAGAATGTGACACCCCATCCACCCTTGGGCATCAAGATGTGTTCCCCGCTTTCCTCTCTCCCTCTGTGTTCCTGTGCCTCCCACTCATTTAGAGACTCACACTGCAGATGGGAAGCAGGGAGACCCCCAGGCCTCTTCCTCACTGCCTGTGACTTGGAGGTGATTTAAAGATACAGGTGTACACACTCATCGGCACATCTCTGTGAACAGACATTGCATGCTACATGTTCTCAGGGGACCGGGAGTCATCTGAACCACATGCCCATGTACACTCTCTATCAGTTTCCACACCTATTTTGTTGTGTGACTAAGGGAAAGTCATTTATCTCTCTGAGACTTGGTATTCCCTGTTGCTCACAGAATGACCAGCTCCTCTTGGTCTGTTCCAAACACCAAGAGGAGCTGTGATGGTCACAGAGCAAACATGTATGCATACGTTCTCCCACACCCACAGTACATGTGTGTAGACGTTACTGCTGCCCAATCAGAGATGATTCTCTTCTGATCACAATATCTTAAAATATAGTATAAGCTAAGTTTCTTTCCTCCCATCTCTACATCAGAGTCCAATTAACTTCTTCAAACATTTAAGCTCAAATGACCACAGCAAAATAAATGTAAACAAATAATCTTGGAGCTTAAAATTCGAGGCAACAACTCTTCCTGTAAATTAAGTAAACATTTACCCCCTCAGCCATGTCTTACCCAGATAGAGTCACATTGGTGACAATATTCTCAGTAATTCCTTCGCCCCACCCCCACACTTCTTCAAGGTCACATGTTTATCAGCAGCTCCATCTCAGCTTTAGCACTGGAAATTGGCATGTGCTTGTTTTCTTTGTACACTTCTGCAAGATGTTTCCCCCTTTGTGAGATTCAACACTTTCCTGATTTCTAGCCCCAAACTTTTTTTTTCCCCCAAACTTGTGTTTAGTAATTCACGCCTGGGCCAGGGTCCTGAGCTGTATCACGAAAGTCTGTGCACACTGACCTTGGCCTTCTTATGGCCAACTCCCTGGTTCTTCTTTGACGAAGGAAGAGGAGATGAGGGAGTGGGTGCATAGTTCAGATTATGTTTTTTTTTTTTTTCTTTTGGTGTACATAAAGTCAAAAGAACTCTCCAGGGCATGGTTCAAAGTTTTTAGGTCAGAGCCCGTAAATAATCCAAGAGGCACAGACAAGGACAAGGTCCTACTCACAGCAGCTGTAGGGACACCAGCCCATCAAATAGTCCCTTGGCAATCTCGGTGATCTTGTTCCCATAGAGCACCCTGAAAGAGAGCAGAAGACAGCTGTCACTGTAGATGTGAGACCACCAGAACTCGCTGTGTAAGAGGCCATCTCCTTGGCCAACTCTGGGTGTAGGATCTCAGGACATCTGCTTCCCCAGATTGCAGGTCCCCTTTCCTCATCAGCGAGACAGAGGTAGCCAAGGGCAATCAGGGGCTGAAGGGAAGGCTGTTCGGGAGGTGAGGACAATCGGGCTCCGTCTCGGGCAGGCCAGGCCAATAGGTAACAAACAACAGGAAGAAGCAATCCCTCCCTGGTGTCTTCCCCAGCTGCTAACATGACTCACACTGAGGCAATAAATAAGCGATGTGGGAGGACGGCCTCCTCTTCAATGGGTATTATCAGGTTGAGCCCCGACTATAGAACATTTCCTTTTGCCTCTTAAGAATTCCTGAGCAAGTCCTTTACTCATCCATCTAGAAAGGGCATGGGATGTCTAGGGTTATCTCCAGATGGCTCAGGGAATGCTGAGTCAAGGACTGGCTCCAGGAAAATCTCGGGAGCTTCACAGTGTTGGAGTGACGGCAGTGACGGCGGCTTCTGCTTCCTACTCCATTTCCCTGTCCTTTGATCCCAGGAGCACAGAAACTCAGAACCCTTCTGCCCCTCTCTCTTTTTTGGCCTGCAGTGTCCCTCACACAGATGTCTCCTATTCATGGTCTTGTCTTTGCTGTCCTGAGGGGCTCAGGGAAGAAGTCCAGCAGGTCTCCCTCCCCAGGGCTCGGTTGGCCTCTGTGCCTGGACCTTGTTGATCCCCACACAACAAGGAGGGACCTTGCGGGTCTCCCCTGTTCCTATCCATAGCACAGACTGCCTCTTTTGTGCCTGAGGACTTTGATCTAAGAAGGGCTTGAGATGCATGTGTGTGTCCCTGAGCGCATGTGTGTATCTGTTTTAAGTCCCCAATTAGGTTCCAAAGTTTCCCAAATGAATGCAATATTCAATTCTGACTTGGATTGCAAATCCAGGCTGTTATCCTTCTTTGAGAAGACAAAATATTAGGATGCAGAGATGGTAAATGGGAGTCATAAACCAACCCTCCCCATTTCCAGACACCACTGGGAGTGAAGAGTGAACGTCTCCATCAGCCCGCGGGTGTGTTTCATTAATGTTTCAACAAATTAATGACTAAATAAAAGTCAGCATGATGGCTCAGGCTCACATTTGTAATTCATATTAATGCCCTGCTGCTCACTGTGCCAAATGTAGTCATGTCACTGTCTGCTCGTCCTGGCTGATGTCATAGCTTCTAGTATAGCAGGGGGTGGTGGACAGCAGGGATGGAGCACGGGTCAGAGGGGTTCTCATGCCACCTGTTATACCTCAGGCAGGCTGAAGCAAGCTGGACCCACCTCCTGCCTTTGTGTCCACAAAGCAGAACTGAGTGTAGTTCTGTCTGATTTCCCACCCTAGATCTTACCTTGATTACCTTCTCCCTGACTGTCAGGTGTGAGCTAAAACATCTCATCTTTGGGAGACTTCCCTTCAATAGTTCAGTTAATGTGTTACCCTATTTTTACTTCTTCACACCACTTGTCTCTTTATGTCACATTACACTGCTTATACATTTATTCATTTTAAATGTTTTTCTGCCTCCTTCCCACCAGCTCCCTTGCATGTAGGCTCCATACATATAGTGACATTACATGGCATCTTCATGACTGGGTCCCCAGACACCCCAAATAGAACAAGATTTAACACAATACATATTTGTTGAATGAATGAGTAAATGAATGAACAGAGAAGGGGTAAAGAAAGGCTAACCAGCCTTTTACCTTGGTCCCTCATCTGATGGGATTAGGTGTGGCTGTGTTCACCTACAAGCTCTGTGAGGCCAGGGTCTTATTTGTCCAGCTCCCTGCCACATTCTTAGTGCCTACAATATTGCTCAGTATACAGCAGGCACCCACCGTATAGATGGTATACAGTAGGCATCTACTGCATGGAGGAATGAATGGACTGGGGATGAGCAGTGCTCCATTTAATGCTCAAATATATTTTACAATTGGCCAGTGGCTTGACAATTTCATGTCTAACCACTAGATTTTGGATTTCTTTTCCTGCAACACAGGAAGCAGCTCACTGTTCTCTGATTGCCCCCAGCTCTGGCTGACGGGAAGCAGACCGCGGGAACAGGAGGGACGGGGTAGAGAGAGGATCCTAGTGGCAGGTAGGATCTTGGGGTGATCCTACCTGCCACTCCCTTCTCCTCTGTGATCTTGAGCACAATGAGCAGGCACTAATCTCACACACAGTCCTGTCTCTGATATCCCAGCCAGATGTTCCATTTGATAAGTGAAACTAATTTACTCTGCAAGCAGCAGGCAGCAGCTGACCCAGAGACGTCCCTGTCCTCAGCCCCTGCCCAGAGAGTTGGGGCCAGGTGGGGGAGAGATGTGTATCTTTTCACCTGTCAACCTGCAAATTTGGCAAATGGGTTACACAGAGAGATTGATCAAAAGCATGGGCCCTGGAGCCAAACATCTTGGATCCAAACCTCACCTTTCCTACTTGCTACTGTACACTTTGGAAAAGTTACATTTATTTATTTGCCAAGACTTTTTTCTTTTCCTTTTGTACAATAACTGTTTGCCAGGTACAGACAATGGTGCCAGACATATAAGCCAGGAACAAAACAGATAAAAATCCCTATCTTTGTAGAGCTTAGATTACCCAATTTCTTCAACTGTAAAAGAGATGACACTAGATTTTATTTTTAGGTTGTTGCGAGGATTAAACCAGTAAGACTCCTAGAACAGTGGTACATAGTCAGGGCTGTTAAGTGCGGCCAATTACTGTTTTGTTGCAACTGTAATCATGATTGAATGGGTGTTAAGTAGGAAAGGTATCAGTGTTCCCATTTTGCCTGGGGGGAAACATATATAGAAAGCTCTAGTGACTGCCTTATACCACAGAGCAAATTCCACACCTTCTTGCTTCTGGGGGGGTCTCAGAGCCCCTGGTGGGTGGTTCTACCCAATGGGCTGCTAAAGGTTTCAACCTCAAAGAAAGGAAGTGTTATAGGATGGGTGGATGTGTTCCCAGAATAATGGCCATGAGGATGGTCTGGAGAAAAAGCCTGAAAATCAGGGGAAGAAAATGAGCTCCTGGCTTGGCAAGGCCACATAAATGGTCACATCATAAACACATGTTACAATTCTCTCCCGACATTCTCCCTAGAGAGAGTTCTGCCATGGCCTGGGTATGTGTGGGGGGAGTGAGGTTAGAGCAGAAGATGCATTTGAATTAGAAGCCAATAACTGGGAAAGCTGCTAGGCACTTAATCAATAAAAATAATGCATTTGGGTTGTAGAAATATTCCCCAAGATCAATTTCCCCTGAAGAAATATTTGTTTCTTTTACCAGGTTGCCACAAGTGTGTAAGGGAACATAAAGCCTTGATAAACACCTCCTGAGAAATACGGCCTGGGCCCTCTTCCACCTCCCCCCACCTGCTCTGGCCCTACTTACAGCGACGTGAGTGATTTCAGACCCTGGAAGGCATCTGGAGCAATATCCGATATCTGATTCTTGCTGATGTCTCTGAAAACATTAACAGGAAAGTCTGAGAACATGGCTCAAAGGGGTGATCACCGTCATTCCTAAGTGTGAATCAAGCATTTCAGGCATTCTGCAGGGTAAGGGTTAATCAATCATTCAATCAGTTTATTCATAGTGCAAGAGAAGGTAGAAGGCTCTTAAAGACCCTTCAGTTCAACTGCCTCCTGATAAAGTTCACTGTATTTGTGTCACTGGTCTTGTTCATCGAAGAATACTCACCCATGGCATCTTGATTTGGACATGGGGCTGTGCATACCTGAGGCTTCACTTTGTAGGTGAAAAAAATGAGCCTTGTATAATTAAGGCCTTAGGTCTCATTAGCAAGCGGTTAACGGTGTACATGGAACAGGAACCAGCCTTGCCCGACCCACTACAGCCCAGGGTTCCTAATTTAAGCATCATCTTCTGGCCTCCTGTCTCAGTAAATGCTTATTTTTCTCTCAGGAAGTTCTGAGTCATTTCACCTCCCCAGTGACTTTTCCTTCGTGACCTGAGAGGAGGTTTTGAGCAGTGACTTCAGTCTCTGTCTGGTTTGGTGCATCCTCTTGGCCGTGTGATGTCGGCACATCCTGGGATTCTCAAGGGACACCTTTGATACGTGGGCTTGTTGCTGGCTGGCAGGAGTTCCTCATAGGGAACCAAGCACAGAGCATGATAATGTCTGGGGATTTGGATAATCGGAGTGAGAAGGATGCTGTGGGCTTGAACAATTCTACAACACTGGGCTGCAAGGCAGCTAACCACCCCCCACCCCCCAGCCTGGTTGGTGCAGAGAAATCTCTGACCCTGGCTCCTTCCCCAGGGGCGCTGAGGCTGCCCATTAGTAGCATTCTAGGGACTTCTGAGGACCCGGCCATCAGCTCTCACTAATGGCCCTTCATTGAGGGGGAATTCCTTCTCTCAGAATCATTAGCGCAGGGATGGCCTCTAGGTTCCTGTCACTGGGAGGAAAGATACTCCAATTTCTTGTGACAACAAACCTCTCCTGCCCTTTTTCTTTAACACAATAAATCAATGGGTCTTTGCTTTTGTGCTGAAGACCGAGAGCTGGGGTCTTGGAGGGTTAACGAAAAAGAGACAAGAGAATATGGAGAAAAAAGCACATCTAAGCAGAGTCTTAAGCACTTGCCTCCAGCGAGGCCAGGCACTCCAGCCTCCCAGCCTCCTCTGCAGGTGCAGTGGGAATCTCCTCCGTTTCCTTCCTTCCTCCTAATGGCCTTCAAAAGGACCACTTGCAGCAACCTCTGCCAGGCCTCTGCTCCCTCCCTCCCTGTCTTCAAAGCCTCCTGGCTGAAAGATATTCCACAGGTTAGGGCTCCTTGGGCACAGCTGTCTAGTTTATCCCTTTAGGTGGCGAAATCGCCTCTAGCAAATCCGCAGATTGTGCCCACAAACTCGTCAGCTTACACGGGGCTTTTCCGCAGCACTCCATTTTTGTGTAAGGGTCTTAACAAGCAAATTCCCCTGGATTATCCTAATCTTGCTCACCCTCAGAGTGGCTGCCTAGGCAAGGTGTTTCAGCAAGCACTCAGGATATGTTCAGACCAAACTATTGAGAAAGCCTGTTTAGCCCTTTCCCCCTTATGATTATGGGTTGTCCCTTCAAAGAGCTTAGACCTCTAGCATGCAAGAGGAAGTTCTGGGGCCAGCAGAGAAGCTCTCTGCTTGAGCTTTACATGGGCAAATTGGTTTTCAGTCCATAAGTCGACTTCTGGACTCGTTCTCCCCTAGAGAACAAGGTGAGGTGCCTCCCGGTTTGGAGATGGTGAAAAGTGAGAATTGGAAAAGTGATAGTTTAGCTGGGGAATTGACCTTGGTAGTCACTTTGCTTTTGTTTTCCCTTAAAAAAAATTATATACAGGGTGGCCATAAACTTTGGGTACAAATTAAAATAGTGAAAATTGCTCATGAACTTTATGGCCACTCTGTATATATGTGTGTGTGTGTGTGTGTGTGTGTGTGTATGTATGTATGTATGTGTATATATATATATATATGTATAGTGTACAACACTCTGTTTTGAGCTATGTATCCACTATGGCTACATATGGAATGGCTAAATCAAGCTATTTAACGTATGTACTACTTTATATACTTATCAGTTGTGGTGGGAGCACTTGAGATCTAGTCCCTTAGTGATTTCCAAGTACATAATATATTGTTATTAACTAGAGTTACCACATTGTACAATGGGTCTCTTGAACTTATTCTTCCTGTCTAACTGAAATTCCGTGTCCTTTGACCAGTATCTCCCTAAACCTCACCCTCACTCCCATGTCATTGTACTCTGAGAGTTCAACTTTTTTAGATTTCACATACAAGTGAGATCATTCAGTACACTTAGGCTTAATTCTCAATTCTGCAGGAAGGAAACAGCAGCTCTGAGAGCTGAAGCATTTGGAGCTACAGGTGGGCTGGCATAAGCTATTTGGGTGCAGAGAGGACATCTCATGTCCTTTCTGCTGTTTCGCTTTTATGGATGCAGAAGTGGCACTGGTGTGTAGGCAGCCTAGGGATAGCTTCACTGCCTGCTGACCTCCATGCTTGGCCCCCTCCCCACCCACAGTGGGCTGGTCTCACAACTGAGTCTGGGCTTTTGTGTCCCTCTTGACTGCTGGTTCTCAAACCTGATCATCAGAGTGTTGATTAAAATGCACCCCCCCCAAAAAAAACCCAAACAGGAAAAAAAAATGCATCCACAAGTGAGTTCCGTTTGGTAGGCAGGGGTGGGGTTGGGATGGGGGCTAAAATAGGCGTATTTTACAAATCTCTACATGATTCCCATGCAGATGGCTCCTGGGTCATACTGTAGACCATGATGTTTTAGAATCTGGTTAATCTAGACCTGCCTCAGTCTCCCAGGGGTTATGAACTGGATGACCAAGAAAAGGTAGCCTTGCTAGATTGTTTGGAACAGAGGTGGCACATTTAAATGCCTGCAACAGTCAGGCAGGGAATATAAGCATGAGACACTAGGAAGTCCTGGAGCCCATAGAAAGCTGCTCTACCTAAGAGCATATGAATGAAAAGCACTCCCAGCACATCTGGCCAAACACAGGCTTGTCTCTTAACTGTCAGGGCTACTGGTTAATCAGCCTGTAAAAGCAAAAGGTTATCTCCCGTGCCTTCGCACTCCCTACAAAGGGCTTCTCTACCGTGATTCAGGTTTAGCATCATTAATCCAAAATGCTCCAAAATTGGAAATTTTTGAGTGCTGACATGACATCACAAGCAGAAAATTCCACCTCAGTAGAAAAGCCTGACTTCATGTGTCAGGTCAAAGTCAAAATGCAAACTTTATTTCACACACAAGATTATTTAACATATTGTATAAAATTATCTTCAGGCTGTATGTATAAGGTGTATTTGAAACATAAGTGATTTTTTAATTTAGATTTGGGTCCCATCCCCAAGATAGCTCATTACATATAGGCAAAGATTCCAAGATCTGGAAAAAAAATCCAAAATCTGAAACACTTTTGGTCCCAAGTATTTTGGATAAGGAATACTCAACTTTTACCAGTTTTGCTTAGGAATATTTTTTAATACTAAGATGACCACTAAGAATAGGTAGGGATGAAGTCATTCATTCAGAGAGAATGCTTGTTCTTTTTTAAGAGATAAGAGGAGGATGCGGTTCAGTCATAGTTAAGGGGGAAACATCCTCCTGTTAGCTATTAGGGATAAACTGATCATGTACACAGAGGAGAAATTCACACTGAGGGCTTTGAAATTCATTCTCACAGGAACCCTACTTTTCTCAAGCTATTGCATTTTAGTCTAGATTTCTGAAGTTTCTGTTAGTTGAAAATTTCTAAATGGGCCCTTTTCTCTATTGCCATCCCCTTGGGGTGGGGGTGGGGAAGCGGGCATCATAATAAATATTAGTAGCATCAGAAGTGATCAAAAATTAAATTCACTTTCCAGGTCATGACTGAGACGGTCTTATGAATTTTGAACGCGCAAATGATGGCAACTCCAATAGGATGGAGGAAGAACAGTAAAACACAGTCAAGCTCTAAATTACCTGGACTTCACAAAAAATTAGAGCAGTAACTTAAATCATGCAAGAGATATAGGTTGGGGCAGTGACTGAACTTGTCATTTTTCACTGAAATTACTATCTGGCTGCATAATCAAGCTGGGCTTTAAAAATGAATTGGGGGGTGGTGCGTGGAGAGTGAGCTGGGGAAGCGGGGACACCAGGAGATTAATGGCCTGAGGTTTTAAATATTAAGGCCTATATTTATATAGCTCCTCCAGCAGGAATGCTGCCAAGGGGAGGGAAGAAGTACATGCTCAGAGCTGCCTCATTATGTTGGTCTCCACTTCTGGAATTGCACCAGCTGAAAATCTTGTTTGATTTGGATTTCCAGGGAGATGGGAAGTTGGCTTCCTAAGATCTGAGGGTAAAGCTTACTGATGCCACTGTTTCCCAGGGATGTTTATTTTTAACATAAAAGGAATCAGCAGACACTTAACCTCTTTAATAGAGGCCCTCCCACTCAAGGGAAACCAATGAATCAGCCTCACGCGGAAGGAAGAAAGTGAGCCGAGCCCATGCATAATTCTACCTGCCCTCTCTTTCCTCTGTGATTGGGGGTGGAACAGAGAGTAAGGAAGTAGAATGAGAACAGCATCTGGATTACTGGGCTATACTAAATGATTTCTTAGCCTGGAAAAGGAAAACAGCTTTCCCTCCAGAATTTTAATATCTAGGATGGCAATGGTTGGGCTATGTCTGGAGCCTATTGGCCTTTTTTTAGAGTCTCCAGTTCTGAGTGACTTGCACAGAGCAGTGCTTGAGGTCATTGCATGGTCAGGAAGAATGATGACATTGTCACGATGGCAGAGAGACAGCAATGATGCCACAGTTCCATCAAAGCTGCCCTGGTCAGGAAGGTGCAACAGAGCTGGCGTCACCAGGTACTAACTAGGGTAATGGCAGAAGTGGCATGGGTTACAGTGGTAGTGGGGATGCAGGAGTTGGTGTGGTCAGATCCTATGTTGACCATATTCCGGAGGCTTCTTATTTTACTTAGAAAGGACAGAAAGTCCTCCCCATGGTCTAAGGGCCGACGTGATCTAGCCTTACTTGCTGCTATACACACCATCCATGCAGGCTCCCTGGGATCTTTCATTTGCTTTTCCCACTCCTGGGACCATCTTTCTGAGCACTCAGGGCTCACTCCCTCCCTTCTTTATTCATGTCACCTGCACAGAGAGGCCTTCACGGGCAAACCCAGCTAAGAGATGACCCCACCATCACACTAGATCCCCCCTTTATTTGGTTTTGCTTCTTTGTACTTATCAATTTCTGGTATTTATTTATTTTTTCACTTCTGCCACTCAAACATAAGCTCCATAAGAGTAGACTTCATTTCTGTTCATGGCTATATCCACAGATCCCTGGCTGCGTAGACATTCACTACATACATGTATGTGTGGTTGTAGGGATGCTGGTGACAGACATGTAGACAGCTGTGGGGCCACTGTCCCTTCTCTGCCTAAATCGCTATTTTACATCCACATCACCAAAGCCAAGGGGCAATGAGAATGGTGGTATGGGATATTAAGGCCAACTCATCTTTATCTCCTATGCAGGTAATTTTACTTGGCTCCAGTTGGAGAGGCTCTTATCTCTATGCATTGATGTCCACATGCTTCACAATCTGCATGCAATACTTCTGAATCTTATCTCCCAATCTTAGGAGAGTATTCCAGGTCTGAAACTGAACTGTCCAGGAGATATGGATGTGGTTTGATATCAGGGCAGGTTGTCCACTATATGTATTTGAAATTACTTCCCAAAGCGAAAATATGTGGGGCTCATTTCTCCCCACGGGAAACTCACATTCGCTTCAGCTTCTTGTACTGGGTGAAGGCTCCTGCTGGGATGGATTTGATGGAGTTCTGTTCCAGGCGTCTGAGAAACAGAGCAGAGAAGGGCCAATTAGCAATTAATCTGTTAACTAGCCCTCTGTGGTCACTGAGGGCTACTGTGTTCTCTGGCCTTGAGGACAAGATGGTCTCTCTCATGTGAAGTACACATATTCTGGTTGTGGGAGACTCCACAAGCACTTTAAGGGCCAGAGAAAGTGCTGGCCCATTCATCCCAGGGTCTACCGCCCCTTTAGAAAGCTAGAAGGGATGGCATCTGCTTGAGGAGTTTTGCTTCTTGCTTACTGTAAACTGCCTTTGGAAGCAGCTGTCTTCTTCAGAAGAAGCTATGGGATGTAACCGAGCAGAGTGCTAAACATGTCAGAGGGATAAAGAAAAGGAAGGGTTAAAAGAGAGATAGACCATAGGCCAGCAATGCCTGTCTATCATGGAACCATGCCACCGTTTGGTTACAAACCCAGCTGCCCTGTTAATGGGGCTGAAATGTCAATGGCTCACTTCATTTCTGGGCTTTTCAATGGGCTGTGTTAATATGGTAGAGGAACGGCCTTTACGTCTTTAGGTCCCCAGCCTAACATTCATCAAACTGGCTCCCTGACATCGTGGTGGCTGCAGGGCCCCAGACTGGACCACTCCTCTGGGTTGCAGCTGGAGTCTGTGGCTTTACCCTCTTATGGATTTTCCTGAAATGCTTCCTCCCCTATTAACTCTGCAAAAACAAGAGACACAGCAGGCCCAGAACCTGGAACTTCCTTGGAAGAGAAGGGACGAGGGGAGTGAGTGAGCATGTCCATTCTTTATTCTTTCATCTCTCAAATAACTTCCCATCACCAGGAACAGGTGTGGTGGGAATAGGCATGAGGGGAAGGCGGGGCCCTCTATTAGGGGTGATGAATGGCGGCCTGGCCCAGGCTGAGGACTCAGCTTCTCATCCTCATCCATCTCCCTCCTCTCCAAGGTGCAGATCTTTTTATCACCTCCTCATCTGTTCCCCAAACACTTTGCTGGGAAGACACCAAGAAAGGTGTGTGAGGAGGGGATGCGGGGGTTGGGTGGGGGTAGGAAATGAGGCCTCATCTAATGGGTGCGCATTTCTGCTCAGATTGAACTCATTCATCTTGAAGAGTAATCCCTGCTGCAGAGTAGGGGAGACAGTCGTATTAATTTGTGCCTCTGCGATCTCATCTTCATTGGGGGAACAGAGTATTTGTTACTGGAACCGCTAATGGAGCAGTTTGCCAGCAATTTTCCCATTTCAAACAACATCTCAGCTGCTAATGTGGAAGGGTTTGTCAGGCCGACCCATAACACAGACAAATCACTCTCCAGGCGAAAGGAAGGGGGAGTGGGAACGGGAAGGGCGGGTGAGAAGGGAGAGGGAGTACCAGGATGGATACAATCCTGGCTGCCAGATGAATAGAGTCTACAAATGAGACTGCCATGGTCTATTAACAGTGCCTTTGTGCCCTGCTGGAGGGGGGCGGGGAGTGTGTGTTACTGGGAACACAGTCACAGGCAGGCTGGACAGAGGCCCAGCTGGCTGGCTCGTGGCCAATCACAAAAGCTTGCCACGGGTTCTCAGGGACCACGGGCTACTGGACATAGTCACCCAAGGAGACAGCAGACCTGAAGCAGCCTGCCTTGACTGCGAAGTTCCAAGGACATGCTCATTTTTCACTGAGCAGAGTCCAGCAGGGATTTCTCAGTCAAGGCAGCAGCCCCACAGATCCCAGGGGCTACCGGTCAGGTGGCACCTGCCCTCCAAGAATCCTGTGATCCACCTCCCCCTCTGGCAAAGGATTCCAGCTGCCAGATGCTTCTGGAGAGAGCCACTGTCTGTAACAACATCAAGAGGATCCACGGCTCCTAGCTGCAGGCCATGAGCCCGTGCTGGTCAGTTCAGCTCTGGGTGTGAGGCCCACCAGCGCTCTAGTCTATTAGCCCCCATTGTAGTGATGGGTACGAGAACTAAGGGAACAACAAATCAATGAACAGGATGTGACTCTGGCCCCAAGTTTAGTCTGGTGCCTAACAGCCCATGTTAGTTCATTACAGAGCCAAAGTCCATTGCTACCATAACAAACATGAAGAGTTATGGTTTATGGGGCCTAATTTATTTATGTCTTCCCATCCTTATACTTATGAGGTGAGCTGTGTGGGTCCCACTTTGGATATGAAAAAAGGAAAATCTAGAGCAGAAGTTCGCACCCTTCCTGATGCCTCCTAATTCTGTGACCCTTTAATACAGTTCCTTATGTTGTGGTGACCCCCAACCATAAAATTATTTTTGTTGCTACTTCATAACTGTAATTTTGCTACTGTTATGAATTGTAATGTAAATATCTGACGTGCAGGATGTATTTGCATTGTTACAAAGGGGTTGTGACCCACTGGGTTGAGAACCGCTGGCCTAGAGGGATCAAGAGTCCCAGCATCTCTCTTATCTCTTGCATACACTGCTGCTGTATATGTATCTGAAAATGGAAAAACTGAGGCTCACAAAATGACTTCCTCAAAGTCACAAAATACTTTAAGGGATTAAGACCACAGAGTTCACTCTGAGACACCATGTAGCCTCTGTGGAAGGAGGTACTTATATAAAAAGATGCAGGAGTTAAGGGACAATGAAATAAAGATGTGACTGTACCTAAAATACGACAGTCAAGTGCAGAGGTGTGGGTTTTGGACAAAGAACAAAGAATCCCAGGCTTAGCTTGATAATGCTGGCAGAGACTTTGCTCTAAGCCTATGCTCCTCAGACCTGCTCACTCAGGCTTTGATTTTTATCTGCAGTCTCAGCTTCTTGTGCTGCTTAGAGTCCTGGCTAAACACCTAGCCCCTAGGTTAACGTTGCCCCATGAGACAAAAGGGATTTGTTTGGGGTGAGAAAGGGGGTTGTTGTGAATAGTCAGTGTAGCTTCATCACCATCACCACCAAAACCGCCACCACCATCATCATCACCACCACCACCAACACCACCACCATGACCACCACCACCATCACCACCATTACCACCCTCACCACCACCAAAATCACCACCATCGTCATCATCACTACCAACACCACCATGACCACCATCCTCACCACCACCACCACCACGACCACGATCATCACCATCATCACCATCACCACCATGACCACGACCGCCATTATCACCACCACCACATCACCACGATCATCATCACCAACACCACCATGACCACGACCACCCCCATCATCACCATCACTATCATCATCACCATGACCACAAGAGCTAAGCTGGATCAGGTGTTTAGATGTCAGGTACTGGGCTGAGAGTTTCACATGGTTAATCTGACTTACGTTACATCTCTAGGAGGCTGATCTCATTAATTATTACCACTCCTACTTTAAACAGAGACATTTGAGACTCAGAGAAGTTAAGTCACTTGTCTAAAATTCACAAAGTCAGGGAGAGCTAGAGCTGGCACTCAAATTCAAGCTCTTCTTATTCCAAAGCCCCCACTTTCACCCACTGAGCTTTGTTGAATACCATTTGGATCTGAAGTGCCTCTGTTCTGTTAATCATTGCTAGCTCATCTGCAGGGAAAAAGGCCCCTCTGCCCAGGAAGCAAGGCTGGAGTGTGCACATACATGTGTCTGTGTATGCACAGTCTCTGTGCAGGAAGTACCCCTGGTGGGCTTTACACAGAGCTCCATCTTTCTGCCTGGAAAAAGGATGCAAAGATTCAGACCCCCAGTGCAAAACTCTCCTGGAAAGAAAAAAGCAGCATTCACATCTGCAAAAACTGTCACAGTAAGGGACGTGTCTATGTCTGGAGCCAACAGCTGCTTCAGGTCCCCCTCAACTGGCACATGTCTTTGTCTGGCAAACATTCTTTAGGCTGCTAACTGATTTAATAGAACTAGCTTGAAAACAAACACACAAATCAAACATCCTAGGATCTTCCTGCACCAGCAAAAACAATGGGAACATCTGATGGGGATTTCAGCCATTTGAGCTCTGTATTGATTTGCCCTAGTTCCTTGCATGCTTCCTTAATGATCTGTCATTTTCAAACATGCTACCACACACAATACATTTCCAGCAATACATAAGTTGTCATGATGTCAGAGAGACTGGCAGGGGCACAGCCAGTGCAAGGGCATGTCTGCAAGTCGCCTGGTCAAGAGGGTCTGGAGCTGAGGTCATGGAATAAAATGAAATGATGGGCATCTACTATTTATTGAGGGATTTTTAGATGCCAGGCACTGTGCACTTCTCACACTGGCTCATATTGTTCCTTCCAACAGGACTATGAAGGCAGCAATATTAATATACCCATTTTACGGGTGAAGAAATTGTGGTATGAGAGGTCATTTTGCCTAAGGTGAGGTAGGTAGTAAATGGCAGAGCCTAAACTTGAACTCAGGTTGGTCTGATTCAAGCACTTGTGTTCAAGGACTTGTTCGGCTATCCTGTTGCTCCCCAGAAGCCACCTTTGTGGTTTCATAACCCTTTCCCACCTGTCTTAGTCTTCCTTTGGCTTGAGGACTTGTTAGGATGTCCAGATCATGCAAAAGGAAGTACATTCCATGTTTATTCTTCCAAGTCATCCTGGGTCATTTGGTTGGAAACTAGATGACAAAGCCCAAAAGATTCAGTTCCTAGTGCCTCAAATAAGGCTGATGGGGAAGTTTCCTCTTAAGGTTCTACGCTGGACCCATCTTTGGGGCAGCCTCTTTCTGCCCTCTGCCTTCTTAACCATTGCTGCTTGTGCTTCTTCAGGAAGGCAGCGAGTCCTAGACTCTCCCACTGAGTGCTTCTGCTGGGTTCACAGCAGAGGTGAGGAATGTGGGCATATTGCACACCCACCATTTCTACCCTGCTGTCTGCAGAATGCCTGGCACTGCCTGCAGACAGCAGAAGTGCAGACGCAGAGCCAGATTTGCTCTTCTTATTCCATGCATGTGCCCAGATGCCTACAGAGGAATTTTTTTTCATCTTAGGAAAAAAAAAGGGTAAAGAATAGTGTGGGAACTTGAGACTAAATCATTCTGTCATGAGACATATGTATACACGTATGGGTATTTGGGCATATGTTTTGACATTTTATATTCTTTTTAGTGGCTTCCAAACATTGTGCTAACTTTGTTATTTAATCTTCCTGGGAAACCTCTAGGTGGGTATGACGACCCCCACCATGCCAAGAGGGGAGTACAGATTGTCCCCTCCAGAGCGTGTGGAGACCCAAAAGGATGTCTGAAGACTACAGAACAGAGGAACACGTGGGCCTCTGGCTCTTCCCCCAATCCTTTCCTCCTGGAGGCTAGAGCTGGTTCAGAGCACTCACACGGTGCAGGGTGAACTGTGCCATTGGAAGGAGCTCAGTTTCGAAGAAAATCTGCAGTGAATCATATCACTGTGGATTCTCTGGAAGAAAGTTATTTTTAGAGGAACTGGCTCTGGTGTTCCCGGAGACCAGCACATACTCCTCTAAGCTGCTTTGGCTTGGAAAGCTAAGAGAGTCTGCTAGATTGCCATCCTCCTCCCACACCCCAATGGTGGGGGTGCAGCATACCTCCTAAGGTTAAGGCAGTTTAAGAGAATCATTAGTGGCTAAGGACTGGGAAGAGGGAGTGGAAAGCCTAATATGCCAAGCATTCCTAAGAGGAAGTACAGCTCTGGATTAGATAGCGGCCATGGATGAGAAGCAGAATTCTTAATATTAAAAAGTCACATCTGAATGACTCTGGGATGACAAATCAGACACTTCCTATTTATCCTGGGAAGCATCCTGCCATTTCAATTCTCTGCTCCCTTTTTTCTCATCTTTCCACCCCACTGCCACCTCTCTCCATACTAAGAGGATGCATTTTAGCAGCTTTAAAGACTTTTAGGCCAACCTATCAGACCTCAAGCACTGCTTTTGTTACTCTTCGGAACAAGCAGGTTCTGCTTCGTCCCCAAGTTCTCTCTTGCATGTCACCTCTCAGACGACCCTCCCTAACCACAGAGGCTCATCCCCTCTGCTTTAATTTCTCGGCTTCATTTCATCACAGAGGAGAATGAGGCAAGCACAGCAAGAGAAGTCCTGGGCAATCCATCTGGTAGACCGTAGGTGCCCAATAAGCAGGGCAGTCTTATTTCCATGTCTGAATACATTTGCATGAAGATGAGCTACGCCTAGGTTCAAGTGACAGTGAACAATGTAGTGGCTAGCTCATTACAGATCTCAACCCTCACCCTTCCAAGAACGAACCTATTTTTTAAGAAGAATCTTTTGTGTAAGTAGCTCCAGTTCCTGGGATTTGGTTTCTAACCCAGTCACCATCCCTAATAAAAGTGGTGGTAATAGCAGTAGTCATCATCATTGTAAAATAATAATGGTCTTGGTGGGGTGTACTGGCTCACACCTGTAATCCTAGCACTCTGGGAGGCTGAGGTGGGTGGATTACTTGAGCTCAGGAGTTAAAAAAAAATAGTTGGGTGTTGTGGCAGGTGCCTATAGTCTCAGCTACTTGGGAGACTGAGGCAAGAGGATTGCTTGAGCCAGGAGTTTGAGGTTGCTGTGACCTCTGATGCTGTGGCACTCTACCAAGCCTCAAAACCAAAAACAAAGAAACAAAAAACAACCCCCCCCAACCAACAAATAAAAACAAAACAAACAAACAAAAAAACCCCTAGTTTTTGCTAACCCAAAATATCATATGTGCTAGACACAAAGCTAAGCATTTTCCTGCATACATTCATCCAACTTTCATAAGAACCATTAGAAGGTACCAGTATCCTCTGCATTTTTCAGTTGAGGAAACCAAGGCTCAGAAAAGTTGTTTGCCAGTGGCTATCAGGTAGGGCCAGAGCTAGCCTGAATCCACAGTTTATCCTCTTAGCCACCTAGTTGTTGTTTGTGGCTGCTTATTCTGAAAACATTCTAGCTAGGAAGGTCATTCCCAAACATTTGGATTTCACAGGCTAGGTAGTTATAAACCTTTTATTTTGCCAATTATAGCAATCCATGTGTGTACATTATATAATACATATACATTTATACTCATGTAACAGTTACATATATAATTACATGTAACACATACACAGACATACCTGCTTTCAGTGGCTGTCATCTCATAAAATTATGGACATTCCTTTAAGTTGAGTATTTTTGCTCAATGGAAAAATATAGCATTTTTCTTGGTTTACCTCCTATCAGGAAAAACTCTAATAATCAGAGACAGCCTTTTGGCAGTTACATTCTAGCTTGCCAATGTTGCTTTTAAAATAAAATGTCCAGGTGGAGTAACAAACTGTGATAATATATATATATATATAGTTTGTGTATATAGACAGTTTGTGTATATATATATATATATATATATATATCACATATATATACATACCTACATACATACATACCATGGAATACTAGTCAGCCATAAAAAGGATGGAGACTTTAAATCTTTTGTATTAAGCTGGATGGAGGTGAAACACATTCTTTTTTTTTTTTTTTGTAGAGACAGAGTCTCACTTTATCGCCCTGGATAGATTGCCGTGGCGTCACACTGCTCACAGCAACCTCCAGCTCTTGGGCTTAAGTGATTCTCTTGCCTCAGCCTCCCTAGTAGCTGGGCCTACAGGCGCCCGCCACAGCGCCCGGCTATTTTTTTGTTTTGCAGTTCGGCCGAGGC